>CALNHX010002564.1:0-174861 GCA_940337035.1 Agriotes lineatus | reverse complement strand
GGGCGACCGTGTGTCATTAATGATAACCTGGTGCAGAAGGTTGATGAAAAGTTTGAGAAAACAGAAGCTTTACGATTTCATCATTAATGAGTTTCCTCAAAGTTCAAGAAATGTTCGCTATGAAATTGTGGTAGAACGCACTTAAATTATCGAAAGTTGTGCTCACGCTTGGTACCAAAAACGCTGACTGATTAGCAAACCAGGCGGTAGATTTCTATGAGGATGGAATTCAGAAGCTGGTGGTATGATACGATAAGTGCCTTAACATAGGTGGAAATTAAGTTGAAAAGTAGATTAAGGTCGAGGCTTTCATGTAAAAATAAAATTGTTAAAATAAATTGCCCTTGTGTTTTTCAATATCAAAACAGTACGTACTTTAAAAACACGCCTCATATATAAATTTTTTTTTATTTAACTTAAAACATTAATTTTTTCTTTGGAATTTGCTTTCCAGCTAAACACATATGCTTTTTCGGATGTTTAGGACTAGTCCCGAGACTTAAAGTTTAGCTCGTAAGTCCCGAAAGCACTTTTGGTTTCGGAACTTGAAACCCTATTCACAATGTGATTACTACAATCTGAATTCTAAGTGGTGTATCATTGCTTCACCATATTGAGCTGTTTGTAGGGATAAACAGTAAGAATCCAATCAACGGATTTTTAATAGTGTAAATTAAATTTGACACTAGTCATATTTTCTTATTTTTTCAGGTATCAACCATCACCAGCATATGCTCATTCCATAGATAAATAGAAGTTAAATATACTATAGGAATTATGTATGACGTCCAAGAAGCTAAGAAAATATCCCACTGCTGGAACTGCGAACTACACCACCCACAGTAGGAACTTCAACAGATTGTCGTTTGAGAAGAAGATAGCGATACAGTATAAAATATTGTTTTTAGATAAACTTTTGCTGATTGCTGAGAAATGTTTATGGCCATTCTGTATTTTTGTTCCATTCACTTTGGTCATTTGTGGTCATTTGGTATTTGTGTGTATTGATTGTAATTGATGCATTTGACGTATATTACATTTTTTAACAAAAAGGGTAGGTATGTACAATTACTTTTATACGAGGGGTGAGTAACTTTCACAATCTGGTGTGCAAACCCAGGGCCGTAACTAGGTATAGGCCGAATAGGCCCCCGCCTACAGGCGCAAGCGGCAAGGGGCGCCAAAATGGCACTGACAAAATTTCTTTCGTACTAATAAAAAATAAATAAGCAAGTGGCCAATTTGCAAAAAAAATTATAATATTAACTATTTAAGTCCAAATAATGTGAGTTGCGCCCAATTTTGTCGATACATTACATTATTGCCTTGTGCAATTTGCAAAGGGAATGTTATATCTACCACATTTATTTTATAGTTCTCACCTATATCAATCAAAACATTAGAATTATTAGCTTATTAGTCCACCGCATAGGTGGCCTTATTTTAATTATAAAAATGTTTCCATTTTTAACCCTTAACTGGTAACGTGCCGTCTGTGAGACTGCAAGCAAATTTTAATCTCAAATTTTCAGCAAAAGAGTACCGCTTTTCGGCAAATGATCTTATCTAATCTTTCTCCTCTTGGTACCCCACCTATCGCACAATTATTGGTAAATTTGGGTAACTAACGCTGGAGATGTGTTTTATTTTTAGTTCAGTACAGTCTGTGAGACGGCACGTTACTGTTTACGTGAGAATTTTTTTCAATTGGTAGGCATGGTAGGCCCTGTGAATTACAATATTTCTTTAAGTTTTTTTTTAGAAATGCATTGTTTTACTTATTATTAATCGTAAAATAAATAAAATAAGTTTTTTTTTTGCTGTCTTGGTCTGGTAAAAAGTACATTACCAATTTGTGTTCAAGTTGAAAATTATCTTATTATTTTTTCTCTACATTAAGTTTTCGGTTATTTTAAATAAAATTATTACTAAAACATATATGCCTAACAAACCTCTATATATATATTTTAAAAATAATTAAAACAGTTTAATTTTTTTCGCTTCAAAAGTGACGGTTTACGTGAGAATTTTGTGCCACTTCTAGGCATGGCAGGCCCTGTGAATTACAATATTTCTTTAAGTTTTTTTTTACAAATGCATTGTTTTACTTATTATTAATCGTAAAATAAATAAAATTACTTTTGATTAAAAGTTTTCCTTTGTTATCTTGATCTGGTAAAAAGTACATTGCCAATTTGTGTTCAAGTTGAAAATTATTTTATTATTTTTTCTTTACATTAAGTTTTCGGTTATTTTAAATAAAATTATTACTAACAAATATATGCCTAACAAACCTCTATATATATATTTAAACAAATAATTAAAACAGTATATTTTTTTTCGCTTCAAAGGTGTGCCAGTCTCACAGACTGCACGTTACCAGTTGTGTTCCAAAATTTCACGTTACCAGTTAAGGGTTAAAACAATGTAATGCAGCAGTGGCGACAAACTCACTTAATGCTGGTAAAAATACAGAAACACTTAGTAAAGCGATTAACATGAATTTGGAAATTTAAAAAATACATTGCAGCCAGTGGGATTTGAACCCTCGTTCACTGATAAATGAATATGCTTATCGTTGCGCTATAAATGACGCAGTGGCGTTCCGAATTTGGCTGCACCATATGTTTATATTGCTATGGTTTTAAGCCCTACCAATCAGCTCTGTTAGCATTGCCAAATTAATGGACATTTCATGAAAGCTCAGAGTGAGATATTTTAAATAACTGCAAAGCTAAAATTTGAATTTGCCAGAATGAATACATTTGTAATGAGATGCCGTAATTGCAGAATAATTAATTAATGAACGCAGTAAGCAAAGCTCAATTCGCATAGGGATCCAAATTGGATGTTGGCTCAGTTAATTGATTAGCTTTGTGCTAAAGTAAATGCCAAGCCGAATGAAATTTAATAATTACATGATGGATCGCAGACTCAAGGGAATGAAGCGTAGAATTCAGGCACAGTTTAATAGTGAAATCCAGTCAGGGTTTTATAAGAAAGGTAATTGAAGGATAAATAAGCTTATGAACATGTAACGAGCAGATAAAAATGAAGGCATTAAAGCATTTGAAGGAAACAGTAAAAATCAAAAGGCAAGGGTTATAGAAATTGCAGAAAATGGGACATCATATAAACTTGAAAATGTGTGAAAGAAAACAGTGAATTCAAAAGGGAAGCCAGTGCAGGAAATGCGCGAATTAAATACTCGAGTCAGTGCAGCGACATATGAATATTTAAACGCAAATTAAAAAGACGTGCAGTGACAAATAGACACGCAAATTAGTATAAGTGTAAACAAGTATATTAGAATTAATATTAGTGTACAAAATCCTAGTTTTAAGTAGAATTTATTGTTAAAAGTCAGTATTTTGAACTATGTTAATATCCGTAATTAATTTGAAAGTAACTAGCTTTTGTTTATAACAAATTAATGGAGGGGAACAACTAAATAAATTATTAAGTTTTTACATAGAAACAATTGAGTTCATTTATAAAAGTACACCATTGTGTTGACAATTTACCCGGGTAGAATTGGAAGTGTGGCTATCAATTTCCCTCATATGAAAATAATTTTCCACCGTTGCGGTCTCCGAGAGCTTTGCCATACCCATCACAGCCTACGATCCTGAGCCACAGGCAGAAAGAGGTTCCTGAGCCCGGGGTTTCTACTGCTGCACGTCCGTCCAGCGTATAGGAGTCCTGCACATCAATCCCAGCACCCCAGGAGAAGATCCGGCCACTTGACGTCATCCGAGAACCTTGTCGCAGACTGCTGAAATAGCAGGTTAGTTTTACAAGAAAATATTGGCGCTAGAAGCCGGAAACTTACCATAAAGCAAGAGTACGTCCGGAGGAAGCCGATCCCAAGCATATTAAACATCTATTAAAAGCCATAGAGCGGGAAATTGCAATAATCAAGGTTAAGGTTATGTTTTTCAAAAAATCGACGCTTTAAAAACAAATGAAATTGCGTGCCCGCAAGATCTAAAACAAAAGACAAAATAATGCTGGAAAAACAGCCTAATTCAAATATTTACCGATAGGACTTCAATAGGCGCAATCTTGCAAACTGCGTCCATCTTGGTTAACACTTGGCCTAATTTTGGATTTTCGATTGTTCGCGTTCAAGCTAATGCGGAGAGAGATCCTTATTTAAACAATTTCAATAAATTATGCATTCAGGGTGGACCTAACCGAGATGAGTCTCTGCTTTATCGATTTGAGCTAGCGTATTGGATTAATTGCAGATAAATAAAATATTATAAAGGGCATACAACTATTTATTTGTATCTATCAATTTACAAGCAACTTTGAATCAACCTAAGATTTGATAACATGAATACAAAATATATTTGCGTGGTACCCTTATGAACATATTACAACAATAATTAGACAATACCATTCCAATATATAGGGATTTGTAAAATGTTCTGCTGACTAAATAATATGTACTTTTTTAAAAATTGGAATTGTGTTTTCTAATATTGTTTTCTGTTCTCATTTTATTTGTGTTGTATTTTCTAATATTAACATTTAGTTGTTTATTTTTAAAATGTTTGAATAAAAAGTGTTGGATTTATTTTTGAATACCTACCTTTTTGTTTGAACACATTACATCATATATCTGGAGATAAATGTAGAAGTCATACAGTATCATTAGGTTTTTTTGTCGCATATATCGTTTTTCTACTGAAGGGCGCAAAACTGTTGGTTTGCCTACAATTAAAGTTTGCCTAGTTACAGCCCTGTGCAAACCAACCTCAATCAGAATATACCTATAATCACTCTACAATCATTACTATCTTATGGAAATATTGTCTTTATAGTAACTGCACTCTGCTTTAAAATTTTTATAATGTTGCTGTCGTAATTGGTGATCTGGTCTAGTACAATTTCGTTCAGTTACTCACCCATCATTAAACCAGTCATTTTTTGAATGAATGAATGCATGCGGTTTCAGTCATATTGCAATTTTGAATGGTTTCTAAAAAATAAAAACAATGATTCTTACACATATGCAATTTACCAGCAGCCAGTATTTTCTCGAGATGTGAAATTTTCTGCAGTCAGCACTATTTATCTTATGACCGCAATATTGAATCTTCATATTTTAAATTGTTTTTATATTTTATCCATTCAAGTACAATACTATAAAATAATTGAAAGTTACTTAAGAAACAACTGCTGCTTTTTGAAAAAACAACTCGGCTTTGACAGTGAAGCGAAAACTATTTTATTTTCAGGTAAACTACCCTTTTTGTTCATGATACCTACAGCAAAATGTTACTAAGAAAGTTGTTCAGAATGATAAATTATGGCCCTATACAAAATTTTAGGAAGATCTACCTACTCATTTTTACTTCCTTTTACAGTAAAGGAAGTATTGGATTCACCCCAAAAATTCGAAATTGAGTTTTCAACAGATCTTCACGTTTTAGAGTCCCCTGAACCCAAAAAACATATTTTTTTTCATTGGTCTGTCTGTGTGTCTGTGTGTGTGTCTGTGAACAGAATATCTCAAAAACGAAAAGAGGTATGGCGTTGAAACTTCATATATAAGTTTTGTGTACTATGTAGATGAGACAGCAAGCTTTTGAAGAAAATCGCATAACCGGAAGTAGGTGTTTACTCTTGTGATTTTTCAGTTTTTTTCGATTTTTTCAAAAACGGCTCTAACGATTTTTTTTAAACTTTACATTTTTATTACATTTTTAATGTGTATTGATGTGACATAGGTGATTTTCCAGTTGAATACTTCTAAAGTGGGTTTCTTTTGTTTTTTTTTCTAATTTTTTTATTAACTCCTATTTTAAATAAAACACCCGGTATATTATTACATTTTTGAATTCACCTTAAAATTCTAGAGAAAATTTGTCTCTTCAACTAACACTCTATTTTGTACCGTTTTTGTAGAATTTGTAATTTTTGAAAATTTTTAACAAATGGTTAAAAATTAAAAATGAAATTTTTGACTAATTATAAGATCACTGTAAAAGGAAGTTGTGTGAGTGTATCACACCAGATTTTTATTTGTGCTAATAGAAATACCCAAACGACTACTCTAAAGACTAACAGACTATTAACACGTTGACTGCTCATGACGTGGTTCCGCGTCATTGCAAATGTTTATGATGTGAGCACGACGCGGATCCGCTTATTATGATATTATTCGAGCAAAGCGGATTTGCGCAGCAAGTTATTTTAAAATACATTGTAATTTTTATTGTCGTTACATGCGAACTTTTATGACTTTGTTTTTTTTTTGTAAAAAACTCAAAGATGTAATTTTTTTGTCGGCAAAAAAATGATGTACAGTCGCGGAATTAAAAATCCGGGAGAGTCTTATAGAGGATTTTTGTAATTTTTAGGTAATGTAAATTGGGCTTTACGTTTCTAGCTTAGCAATTGACAGTTAAACAATGAGGCATGCTGTCATATACGAGTAATTATTTTGACTTTGACTAATTTTACCAGGTAACGTGATAAGTAAAGTAAAGTAAGATATACACTGAATCATTTTAAGTGCCCGGATTTTTAATTCCGCGACTGTACATTTCAAACTTAGATGTAATAATTGCAAAATAATAAATTTTGTAGATCTTCCATATGGTGTAGAAATGTAACCTAAAACACATTTTTAAGAAATTTAAACTTGCTGCTGAGATGTCCTACGATTGGATTATTCGTCAGGGGTTTTGAAAGCATTCGACCCAGTTTCGGCTTTTGTAAATAGATGGCCATGGAATAGATCTCAGTTCAGACAACTACCTCATGGTTTTGGGTGACAATAAAGTAGTTTAGAGTATTTTATCCGTGTTATCTAACTATTCATGAATTAACCAAGGGTTAGGTATGTGCATATGCACTTTGAAGGATTTTTAAAAATCTTGCCCCAAACCGGTTTCGAACTCGCTACCTACCTAACGCTCGTCGATGTATTTCTTTCTCTATCGCTCGCCCACGCAAATCTTGTTTTTGTTTTTACACTTATGGACCAGAGTAGCACCGAGTGCTTGCATTAGCTGCTTCTTGCTTTTGTTCGATTTCTTTCTCTCTCCGTCTCGCTCTGCGTCGCTTGATTGACTTTTTATCGACCTGCAGCAGAATCTTCGAATTGACGGGCAGAGTTTCGTGTTTCATCATATTATACAAACGTTCGGCCGTTTGGATTGCTTGCAGTTTTCGGACCTTGGGCTCGCTCGATATTTTTAGTTTGGGTTTTAAACTAGGGGGCTGCTCGCTACTATTGTTTAGTTTGTTGGTTGGCAATGCAACTTATTTCAATAATTAAATAAAAAATATATTTTTTTTACTAGAATCGCTGACTTAAACCATTTTCTATTTTCTGCTTAATACTACACACTACAGTACTTCTTACGTACGAATGCATATTTTTTTATATCTTTTTTTTTAGATTTTTCCTTACATACTTTTAATATAAATCTTTTCTGCCTTACGTTTTCTGCTTAAAAAATCTTTGTTTAGACGTTCCGTTTTGGAAGCTCTAAAAGATATTTTTTTATGGTTATTTTACTTTTTAAATATTTTCTTTCGTTGTTTTGTAAAAAAACTTTTCAAATGGATCTTTTGTTTTTTAAATCTTTTGTTACGTTTTCTTTTAAAACACTCGTTTTTATGTGGATCTTTTGTTTTTTGCAATACTTCCTTCGTCTTTTAGATGAGAGAAGTAGAAACAAAAAATTTACCCAGCAGGAAGTGTTTAGATATTCTAAAACTCAGTTAATCAAATTCAATAAGATTTTATTGTAAGTATTTCACAATCTTATATTTAAGTTGTGCTTTATTTGGTTTGTTTCTATATAATGGTGGTTACTGTCAGCCACGTAAATTTCTTCAGACACGAGCATTTTCAGACAGTAGGATCCAGAGCCGTGTGAGTAACTTATGGAAGAAAAGTTTTCTGAAAAAATTGAAAGATAGCCATTGCAGTCAATATAATTTTCTTGAAACTAGAACACTTTACATCATATTTACACGTGAAATTAATTAATAAAGAAATAAATATAAATAAAATAAATCTTTATTTATGACCTCAAAACAATTACAAGAAAGTAACTGGTACCGAAGCCTAGGCTCTTAGTAATAAAATGAAATTTAATATTTTAAACCCAACCTAACAATATACAGTGTGTCTACTTAAGTTGGCGCCATATGGAAAACTTTGTTATTATGAGTTTTATAAAAAAAGTAATTCTTTATAAAAATCTCTGCTTTCGAAAACAATAACATTCAGTTATTCACATTTGACATCGAATGTACAGGTTGTCCACAAACTGAAACAGTTCGATAGGAATTTTTTAACCTCTTCAATTTTAAATTAAATTTTCCAAATCCTACTTGTAAAACACGCTATCTTTTATCTTAATTAAACAGTCATCATACTTCAAATGTTTATTGCTGATCCGTAACCTCTTACCGACGCATGCTAATGAATAATATGTAACAAGATAATTAATACTGAACATTTTGTTTATTTAGATGCATCGCTAAAAAGTTACAGATAGGCGATTAAACATTTGAAGTATGATGACTGTTTAATTAAGATAAAAGATAACGTATTTTACAAGTAGGATTTGTTGGAGCTTCCAGTCATTTACCCTAGTAAGGCAGGGGTGAGCGCAGCAGGGCGGCTCAAGGTAGTTTTAAGTTAGAAGTAGCCAATTTAGTTGTTACGTAACTGTACATAGTTAAAGACGGTCCGTACCAGTTCGCAGCACATCAGCTGAGAAACATAGCCCAAAATCAACGGCACATCGGCTGTAAAGGGTTAATAAAGTTTCTGTAATATACTGATGCTTTTTTTATTTACGTTATCAAATAACAAACACTAACAGGATTTGCAAAATGTAATTTAAAATTGAAGTGGTCAAAAAATTCTTATCGAACTTTTTCAATTTGTAGACACCCTGTACATTCGATGTCAAATGTGAATAGCTGAATATTATTGTTTTCGAAAGCAGAGATTTTTATAAAGAATTACTTTTTTTCGTAAAACCTATAATAACAAAGTTTTCCATATGGCGCCAACTTAAGTTGACACACTGTATACAATTTGTTTATGATATTGAACAATACTTGTTATTAAATAACAGTTTTCTAATCAACTAAGTAGTAAAATCACACATCACATAATATGACTTATTACATATTACATATTGGTGTAGATTTCAGTTTTGACTCTCCGTTGTTTTATTATTAATTTGTTTAATGTCTGTAGGTAGTGTGTTGTATATCTGTAGACTTCTGTAGAGCAGGGAATCTTGTGTTTTATTTTGTTGTAAATCATTCTGGCTAATATACAATGTGTTCCAGGATTGAAGTTACAAGAGGTGAGTGAGATGAGCAGCCGTTAATAAGTACACTGTGCCGATCAATTATAAAAAGGAGGTGGAGTTTAGTGATGGCGCCGAATTAAAAAACAAAAAATATACATATAAGACTACAGATACATTCAAATTATGTTCCGTTTGAAAGAAAAAATGGAGAAATTATCAAAGAGCTCGCAAAACTTATAAACCAAAAATATGAAATATATAAATAATATAAATACCCTATTGTAAGGCCTTATTTTTTGCACTCTGGAGATTGAATACCCAATCGACGTTAAGTAATTGAATTACCAATAATTAATTCAAATACTTGTAAAGTAATTTAAATATTTTAGAGTAATTTAATTACTCAAAAATAATTGAGTAATTGAATGTAGTAATTATTACTTTCTGGTTTTGGTAGCAGGACTAAATATTATAAAGTTTGCAAAGTAATTATTAACAATATGGAAATACAACAAGAGAGAGGGTTTCCAAATTGAGCACTGAAAAAAAATTCTAAATAATTTACCACCAACGGAAAGCCAAAGGAGAAAATCTACAAGAATCTATTTACCACAGAACTTAATTGGGGGCTAGATTGCATAGGTGCATAAATACTTTTGTACTTATTTTTCTTCATTCTTGTCATCTTAAAGATTAAACAAAGCAGGAGTAATATTCATATAGTGAATATACACTGTATGATAAGCGCGTGCTTGCTGTCATGGATACATTGGGACCAGATCGAAGTGGCCCAGCTTTTCGACAGTTTATGGGCTGTAGTGGATAGAGAGGGGCGAAGAATGTAGGTTCAAAGATAGGTAGTTCAGCACTGAATCAGGATCACTACATGGTTGGCTCAAGCAGCCTGGACTTTCATTCATATGCAAGGTCTCAAGTTCATCAAACTGAAACTTTTCGTTTTTAATATTTTTTTAAAAACACCCCTCAAAGCTAAGTCAAAGTAACATAGTTTCACTCTAAAAATGTATACCCCAGCCTATGGAATATTTTAATTTATAAGTTATAAGGTAACTAATAATCACATTACACATTATGCAAGACAAAAACTGTTGGAAACTTGTATAATCCTTTTTATCATTTTCACGTTCAACTTACATTTACTTACTGAACGGCTCGTCAAATGTCGGGAGAAGGGCTAGATATATATCGTTGAAATATATAGCATTACAAAACTTCTGAATAGAAAGGTGATGTTCTCTGTCACTGGTTAACATTATTACGTAGACTTTCATAACGCTCTGTATATACGCAGTAGTAAGTAAAAGCATAACAGCATCAATTTTACAAAATCGATTAAATTGTTTAGTAGTAAAAGAGCTGCAAGTTTTCTGTTTTCTCTAAACGTGTTTTGCCAGACATGACTGATCTTCCACAATAAATTATGAAATAACAGATTATTTGATTATAATATGTGTATTTATGAACAAAAGTTTACATTTTTTAATTATTATTCCATATATCGAGGTATTGATTAATAATAAGCAACTTCTTAGTTTTATAAAAAGCAACTGAATAAACTGTCTTAATAATTTAAAAGGAGTCCATAACAGACTTATAATCAGTATAATAAGTTAAGAACAACTAAAAAAAAATCTTATATACACTATGCTATTAAAAAAATATAAAAACTGGAGATTTCAAACTTTTACGTTTTTTTCTGCTGTTTGCCATTTACATTATTGTCATTCTAAAACAATAAGCAGAGGGGTGGACGTCAAACAGTTTACATAGTTCTCATTATTTTGCAATTTTTTTTTGGTTTTTGAGTGTACAAGTTAAAAACTACACTTTCTTGTTGATCTTAGCAGCTGCTTGCTTAGCCTGATGGTCTTGCAATACAACAACTGCCTCTTCCACCTTTGCTTTCAGAGACTCATTATGTTCCAACATATGAAGCAACTCTGAATTGTCAAGCTCTAACAACATTCCGGTAATTTTACCAATGAGGTTGGGATACATGCGCTCGATAAGGGGGAACAAACGTTCACCCAGCATCTGCTCCTGCTGTTGAGGAGAAGTGGCTGCCAACATGGATGCAGTTAGCGGCGCTTGTTCTTGGATATGCATCGCTTGCTGAACTGGGGCAGTTCCAAGCCCTTGTGGCGGATTACCCATGTTTGTGGTGTATATATAATTTGCTGGATGATTTCCTCCGGTAACGACACTCTGGCTAGCTAAGGGCCGCCCTTGCATGTTGGGGGGCTGCTGACCTGTGATGGAGTGAGGTACACTAATGTTACCTCTCATTGCACTCGCTTGGTTGGGAAGCCGAGGGTCCGCAAGGTAGGAGTTCTGCATACCGGCTACATAGACGTTTGTGCTAGCTTGAGCACCTGGATGCACCAGTGCTTGTGCCGGCCAACGAGGTGTGGTTTGAATTTGAGCCATTTGAGGTGCCACATAGAAAAGCTGCGGTTGTGGCAACATAGGAACGAAGTACCCACCAGTACCACTGGGTTGAAGGAATTGACCCATTTGGTGATGCATACCCATATTTTCCGGTTGCTGCATGTATTGGGAAGTCAAATAAGCCTTTCGATCTTCTTTACGCTGTGCTAAAGCAACGTACAGTGGTTTGGTACCCACAATTTTACCATTCATCCCAGTGATGGCCTTAGTAGCTTCTTCGGGTGAAGAGTAGGATATGTAGCCATACCCTTTGCTGCGGCCTTCCTCCACCATGATCTGTAATTGATTTATAAGGTTAATTTTTATATTAAATACAGTGTTGACAACAAATGAAATTTGTAGTATTTTGACATATACTTCTACAATCCAGTTTTCAAAGTTTGGTAGTTTCAATTTGGATCTTTGCAAAAAGCTAACGTATACCAGGTGATAATGAGATCAGGGCCATGCCTATATCGCCTTTATTTATGAATCGATTTGGATAAAATTTGATACGTGGATAGTAGACATAATTTCTGATAAACCGACAGATATAGTAGAAATGGTCAACTTCCGGTTTCACCGGAAGTGCCATTAACTTTGATTTTTTAAATGGATCACCCTATATATTTTAAATTTTTTGGAATGTACAGCTCAAATTACAGTCGACACTTTTGCAAAATTTTCATTTTTCTAAACAAAAAATTCGTTTTTTCAAATGTTATTTTTTCTTACACAAGGCCGTGATTGGAGAAAATGCATTCTAAATGACTCTAGTAACCCATAATATTACATATTTTACTAATTTGATCAATAACAAATCGTTCATGAAGGAATAAAATTTGCTAAACGTGTTTTTTTGAGAAAAAGTCACTTTTTTAAATGGCACCTACCAAGGGCCATCTTGCCATTAAACAGCAAATTTAAGTACCAATCTAACGATATGTATCATGCACTACTTTACCATTATCTAAAATAGAAAAATAAATAATTAATTAATTTTTTAAATATTTATGTGTAATACCTAAACAGATTCGGCAGCACTGTTGTATGTAATTTGAGTCATAGATTTCGAAAAACGTAAAATATATAGGATGATCTATTTAAAAAATCAAAGTTAATGTTATTTCCGGTGAAATCGGAAGTCGGCCATGTTGATTATACCTGTATCAAAGAACATATAATGAGAAGAGGCTCAGCTATATAGGTTTAAACGTATATGTTGTTAAATGGGTTGCATACCAACGTTTCTCAAATTAATGTGCAGAAAGCAAACGTTCTTTTGGGTTTTCTACCTGAAACCAGCGGCACAAACCATCAAGTCACTCCAGCGCGAAGATAAATTGCCCATGTTGCCAGATTGTTGCCGCATTCTAAGAAGGCTCGGCAAACTCCAAAGCATTTTACAATCCAGATATTCGAATTTGTCAAAATCCGAAAAAGCATTTTTCCGAAATTAAGTAAGATTTCAATGAGGTCGCCAATGCGCGCGCAAAATTCTTCGTTGTTGTAAAAAGAGTGTTTTAACAAGAACGATTTTATTGTTATTTTAAATGTATTAATCGGTATCATTCGAATATCCGGAGGTAATAAATTTAAAAACTTCGGTGCATGGCATAATGGCCCGTGTCGGCTTTTATTGAGGCGCAGGTAATCAATGCAGATATTATTTTTATGTATGCTCGAATAAGGGGTAACCGCCGACGGTTAATTATTTTTTCAATTTTTTAAATATTTTTCAAAATTTCACATATCAAGACTTAATATTAAAATTCAATTTTTTTAAGTGAAGACTTTAAGCATTTATAACTGAAAAAGGTAATATAAAATGCTAATTACTTCTTTAGATTTTTTATTATTTACCGAAAAGTAGTATGATTGCATAATTTCTACGTGTTTTATTCAAGGCGCTTTTTAGGAGAAATATTTTTCAATTCTAATTAATATCTATTTAAATTGCTTCAAGAAACTCTAATCTAGCCGTGTTAATGAATTTAAGTTACAAAAATTCTGTAAATGTTCTTTTACAGTTGTTTAAATGAGGAAATTTTTTAGAACATGTAATTGGACAAAGACAGATCTCTTTATTTGGACAACTGTCAACGAACATTTACAGGATATTTGTTAGAGCAATTCATTAACAGGGCTAGATTAAAGTTTCTAAAAGCCATTTAAATAGATATTAATTAGAATGGAAAAATATTCCACTTAAAAAACGCCTTGCATAGAAATCCTAATAATTATGCAAACATACTACTTTTCGGTAAATAATAAAAAATCTAAAGAAGTAATTAACATTTTATATTATTTTTCCCAATTATAACTCTTTAAAGTGTGCACATAAAAAAATGAATTTTAATATTAAGCCTTTGTATGTGACATTTTGAGAATATTTAAAAAATTTAAATATTAATTTTTAGCTAAAGTTAAAAAATAGGTGTTTTCTGGCTTTGAGATTGTTCAGTTAGCGAAAAATAACACACTAAAAAAATTTCAGAGTTTTTATTATTTACCGAAAAGTATTATGTTTGCATAATTTTTACGTTTTTTTATGCAAGGCGCTTTTTAGGAGAAATATTTTTCAATTCTAATTAATATCTATTTAAATGGCTTCAAGAAACTATAATCTACCACTGTTAATGAATTACTTTTACAAAAATCCTGTAAATTTTTCTTTATCCAATTACATGTTCTAAAAAATTCCTTTAAATATTTAATTACTTATCCTAATTTCCTAATTCATTCTGTCGTAAAGATCACATGTTTCTTTACCAACCATAAAGTTTGAAGTATTTATGACTAACCCAAAAGCAAAGAAAAGAGTACATATTTTAGTTAGAAATACAACTTGTCTAGGTTCTCGTATATATTTATAGATATTGACCTACCCGTCCTAGCGAGTTACAGCTAATAAATAAAGAACTACTTAATTTTTTCTTGTATTCGTAACACTTTTTTTATTAAAACATATCATTCTCTAACTTTTTGTATAACTGTTGTGGGAATAGTTATTTAACCAACAAGGGTGTTAATGAAGGCGATTAATAAACTAAACTGTTTAAAGCACGAACGAGCGACAGCGAGTTAGTGCCTTTAATAGTTGAGATTATTAATCGCCCATTAACAAACGAGTTGATTACAACATTTTTTCGTTGGCCACAAAATCTTTTTTGTGGTGAAACATTTCATTAATACAACTAACCTCCATGCAAAATATCATCAAAACGTCAAAATCACAAAAACAGTTAATTAATGAAAAAGAGTGTATTAATCAAAAACAGTGTATTAATGACATCTATCAATCCATCTTTTTTTAGGAAATATCAGAAAAACGGTTAACTAATGAAAAAGAGTGTATTAATCAAAAATTGTGTATTAATGACATCTATTAATCCATCCTTTTTTAGGAAAAATAATTCATTAATATTGAAATTAACAAGCGGTCAACGAAAAATTAATTATTCGCATTTTAATTTACAAAAACAATACCTAGACGTAGTTTTATTAAAGTTAGCAGTAAAATTTGCAGGCAAATTTCGTTTTATGACTGTCAGTGTGAGCGTTGAAACTTATTCAAATAAAAAAAATAAAAAAAGTTATGTGTGCAACTAGTTTTGGAAGTCATACTTTTTTTCATGAATTTGCAGTGTGATTAACGCAAGAAAATGAGTGAAAAATAGTTGCTTTCATACGTGTCGGCGCCTTAGAAATCGGAACACGTAACATGTGTTGTAATATTTAATGTATTATTATTTTTTTACTGTGGTTACTTTATTAATGTGAGCTGTCATTTCATATTTGACAAACAATATAAAATCTGACATAACAATCAAAACCATCACAACTGCAAGAGTCCAGTTTATGCACTTAAAAATACAAGCAAAATATATCATAGTATTGTTCCAATTTCTAAGGCGCCGACTGTACATGTTATTTATTGCATAGTGATCTCTTGTAACTCAAAATTGTGTCGAAAAGGACTTCAGAATTTTCAACTGTCAAATTCACAATTTCAATAAAATAAATAGTTTAAACAAGTGTAGTTTTTTAAGGATTTTGCGTTAAAAAAGTGGTACCTTCTTCACGATTTTTCATTAAAAACGACTACTTTCATGTAATGGCACACAATTATCTTATTCTAGATTACTGATTAAATTTACAGAGTCATAAATAAACATTTCCTGTCCATTTAAACGCGTGGGCGAGACAAGGAACAGCGCCGCTCTTGCAACCCGAAGCATTGTATGCAAGACAGCTTGACCTCAATAGGGTCCAGATGTTCACTAGAAACGTTTGACGACGTGAGGTTACAGCAACCCTTTAACAGATTGTAAATGCCCTTAACTTTATAATATAAATCCACAAATCGCAAACGTGGCAACGCATATTTTCCGCGTATTTCACATTATAGTGTGCTTTATTTTGTTTTGCGATTGCAATTACAAAGAAATAGGTATACAAACAATGCAGCGATAAAAACAAATAATTGTTATACTTCAAAGCAACGGTTACTGGATGCAAACCTATTAGGAATTATGTACTTATAAAATCGGCGTATTTTCAATGTTTTGGCTAAGAGACAATGAGACATTTTGTCTACCTGCGTTTTGTAACCCAAGTTATTATCGTTCGAAGGTTGTTTTAACCTTGCCAACATCGCACTTCAGTTTAAACCAACAAATTCTGGAATCATGGTTTTGCTCTGAGCTGTTTAACTGGGATCCCTCCCGTCAGAGGGATAAGACCTGGGAGCCTAGCGGGCGGGAGTTTTTAAGCTATACGCTAATACTGCCCAGCACTGAATCTCTTCTCATTATATGCTCTTTGCCTGTATGTCAATTCGAAATTATGTCTAGTATCCTTGTATCAAATTTCATCCAAATTCATTCATAAGTAACGGAGATAGAAACATGGCCCTGATCTCATTGTCACCCGGTATATGTTGAATAAAGATGATTCCTACTACTATTATTATACAGAGAGAAGGCAGAAAATTAAAGAAAACCAAACCTAAAGAGCATTAGATAAATAGACATAGAGCACAAACACTATATAAACAAAAAATCATTTGGATTATCAATTGAAAGATCATGAAAAAAAGAAGGTACACTCAGCATTCTGATTGTGCCATCAGCTTGAAGCGTAGGACTATGACTTGCAGAACAAAGAGTTGAAATGAGCTAATCCAGTATAGTTTCAAAGCGTTTATTTAATTTGTAACAGGTCTATGATATGAAAAGCAGCTTACATAAATAATTCTAAAAATTAGACACAAAAACAATTTTAATTTTTTTTAGTTTAAACCACTGTGATAAGTTCTTGTCGAGGGCTTTAAAACAGTGGTTCTGCATTTACAGAAAAACCTCATTATTTTTTAAATGTTGCGAAATCTCTTACTGACCATGATCAGAGAAGTAAAACTAACAAAAATATTTCCTGCGACAATTAATTTACTGGTTACTCTTTAACTAAAGTATTTCTGAAACCTCCACAATAGTTACCAAGTAAAATAGGACTTGAATAGTTTTCACTTTTTGGATTCACAAATGTTATAATAGTTTCAAATGTAGTGAAAGATAACAAAAGCTGCAATTTTATCTATGATGCACTGAGCAGTTAATGTTGTTTAATTGTATATGTGCAATAGAAAAATAAACCATTGGCATTCTCTATGCAGTAGGCTATGTGCCAGTAAATAACAAAGTCATAACTAACTTACAGAGTTATAATTATAACAAGAGCAAATGACCTTTTTAGTATTTGAGATTGAATTTATTAGTAATTATTTTCCATAATTGTCATTAATGTAAAATTTTAATTGTAAATTATTGTTTGTTTGTGATACTTCTATTTTAAATGATTATGTTAGAGTTTTATATAGATGTATGTTTAAATATTTTGTTTTAAAGTGTTAATTGTATTTTCTTATATATTTAACATTATTTATATGGTTGCTGACCTGTATAAACACTTATTTTGTGTACTGATACTAATAAATAAACTAAACTAAACTAAACTATCAGCAAAAACAGCTAACGACTGAGAGCTAAAAAATTTGGAAAACACCAGTTTAAAGAAACAAACGTTTAATTACATTAGCACACAAATTAGTAACTCTCACAATGAAACAATCACATCAACCAGCAGATGCAAACATATCATTGATTTTACTACCTATACAAACAAATGTAAAACAGCAAAAATTCAAACAGGAAAACAAAGCTCTATAAAACGATTATAAAACCAAAGCTTCCATAGGTAATTGACATAATATGCCTAGACGAAAAAGAACATCCTAGAATATAAGAACGGAAATATTAGGACTAATCACAATAAATGACAAGGAAGCAAAAATAAGAATGAACCATAAACTGGCAAAAGAAATGTGAGAAAAGACAGATTACCTGATTACCCCTACATATTAACAAATAGATTTCTCAACTTTTTTTTAATCTTGACTTCTTTTATCCCTTGAGGTTTGTTATAACCGGTTTCTACTGTATATTCATACAGGGTGATTCCTAAACGGCAGATCACAAAAAGTGAGTAAAAAATTGAGAGTATGTATGTGTTTATGAAGAATCGTTTATGAAAGTTTTACAAACTCATCAACATTGTGAGTTGCTTTGTAGTTTAAAGATAAGATTCTATTCCGCTAAACTTGCATGCTCATCTTAGAATGCTCATAGGAAATCAGGATGCTCTATAAAGATCTTGCATTCCTCTAGAGATAATAGTTTACTTTATCGGTAATATGCTTCTTGCAGTTTAGTTCTGTTTCGACACTCAGGTTAGCCTGTCCTGAATTAAGTTTGTGAAGCAGAGTTCCGACGTCTGTAATGTGTTTAGTGTTTGTATAAATAAATGCTTTTCAAAAACACTAATCGTCGTTAAATAAACATAACTTCTGTAGCTTATAGAATCATCTTAGTCACCTACGAAATTATGAAACTATAGCAACACCGTAACATAACCTAGTTGAAATATTTTGCAGGTGAACCAAGAGTATGACAAGCAGAACTACAGATTACTTACCAAGTCTTAGTCTGTTGATTAAATTACACCCGAAAATAAATATTTGTTAGAAATATCCTACGGTAAGTAAGTTCAAATATAATACTGCTAGTAAGAGAAGTGTGCAAAAATTTGTAGGCAGTAAATAAGTATAGCGCGTCTAGCAAATATACAACTCTAGCGCTTAAAATTCCATTGCAATGGATTTAGTTTCGAAGCGACTCAGCTATTAAGACTAAATTATGCACCAGTGCATTCACAGAACATAAAACTATTACTGCATTGCTACTGTATATATATATATATATATTTTTTAATAAGTGATCAGCACATTAGTAGTATAACATGTAGGTAAAATATAACTTAATTATACATAACATTAAGAGGCTATTACTCAATAACTTAATACATAATAGGTTGCTACATTTGAGGCGTCTAGTTGTCGGGGGGTGGGATGTTTAATTGATGGATTGTGGTGCTCGGGCATTCACTGGTGTTCACGAAGAAAGTTTGAGCATTTGATCTAATAACATTATTGATGCTATCAATTTACACTTCTTTGTGTAATTGGCAGTTTCTTACGAACTAGCTTGCTTTGCAGATGATGCATAGCATCTTGTTCTGCATATTTTGGACCTTATTAATGTATACATTTGCTGCTGTACCCCAAATTGTTGATCCGTACATTATGATTGGGTGAATAAGTAATTTGTAGAGAAATGTGGAGCACTTAATTTTTAAACTCGATTTGCGGTTCATTAATTGATAAAGTTGGCTTGTGTAGCACTCGTTGAGTTTGTTGTGGATGTGTATGCCCCAAGTTAATTTCTTGTCGAAGTGAAGACCCAGGTAATTAACTGAGCTGTCATTTGGGTTCCAGGGTAGCGGAGTTGTGTTGACTATTAGGTTAGGTGGATATGAAGGGCGTCTCAGTGTAAATACTTTAGCCTGGCTCTTAGAAGTGTTGAGTACTATTTTCCACTTATTGCATCATTCGTGGCAAGTATTAGTTAGTAGCTTGTTATAAGCTATTAGTTACTTCAAGAATATTAGCGTTTTGAGATATTAAAGCCGTGTCGTCTGCATACATCGCAACTTCCACGTTGTTGAGATGGGGTAAGTCATAAGTAAGGCCCGGATCCTAGGTAAAATACCTTTTCTGACTATTGTAGGTATAGGATAAATAACTATATATAAATACGTTTCACGAAAAATCTTATCATTTAGTAGGAGTTTGATATTACCTATAATACCTATTTCAAGTTTTTTTAACCTAAACTCAGAAGTTATATCACCTGAAATAGGTTGTTTAATTTTTTCTGTTTTATTATTGTTTAGATTAATATATCCGTTAATTTTAAGTCTGCAGTTGGGACAATACTCACAACGTGCATCCTAACCTTAAAAAATAGATTAACAGTCATTCATAACATGTTTCTTGTTAATATTTATAAGGGGGTTTCAGGAAGATTATGACTAACTGGAATACATCACACCCGATCAAAATTATTGGTCACGGATGGAGCAGCGTGTATGGTGAAGTGTGGTAACGATTTGAAAGTATTTTACTCAGTAAGTAACAAACGACTTCCGGGATTGGACCGTGTCATGATTAAGATCGAAGAACTCAACGTTTCGCCCACTTTCGTAAGGGGCTTCATCAGGAGGAAAAAAGCAAAAGAGCACGGTAACTCAACGTGTTAACCACGCCAGAGGCGAAACTCTTTGCAAAAGATCTAATTCACATTATTTGCTTGGCCCACGGTCTAAAATTTAACTCACATACATTTTTCAAAGTATAGGTAGCAATGCCATTTGAAGATACAGCAATGTGCATTTGGAGCACTAAAACTAGTTTTCAACATAAACCTCTGAAACAAGACTATAATAGCCATTTGCGATATTAGGCCGCTAGCTATGCATTTATTGCCGAGCTAGTACATTACGGTCGAGCCCGTCAGGTCGAGACACTTGATCTAGCAAGGCCATAAACGCGAATACCGGTCGTCTGTTGTATATTTTTTTGAATACTGAACAAGAACAAGACCCATTTTGATTATTAAAGAATAATCCCAAATTATTTTCTTTCAAAATGGTTGCGATTCGTGTTATACGTTTGGCAGTACGGAAGTGTATTGTTGGTGGCACTGTCAGTGTATGTTTCGAGCGTAAGTTTTGCGTTAGTTTGTACCAAACTGATGCAAAACCTAACCTGCTAACCTCGAATGTGACGGAAACTGACAGTACCAGCAACAATATACTTCAGTACTTCCAAAAGTATAACACGAATCACAGGCGTTGTTAAGTACTACCGGACTAGGCCAGAAAGACCTACTTACCGGACTCATTGATAATCTGGGAGATAGTTGCTTAGAGGAGTAAAAACACATTTAATGTGCTGATAGATATAGTGAAATTAGAACAACGCGGACTGTCATTAACGGATTTAGGGCCGGTTCTACAATGCAAGTATATACCTAGAATAAGCTATCCGAGGTATAATTACCATAGTTTCCTTTGTTACAACAATCGTTTCTAGGGTACTTATTCCCGGGATAACTTTATCCTTGGTTTGTAGAACCGGCCCTTAATGGAAATAATTAATAAAATTCAAACGTGCTTGAAAGGTATTTCTGGCAAACCAAGCAAAAATGCTTTAAAAAAATTAACTAATATTTTGGAGAAAACTCCAGGTTATGGGTTTATGAAAAACATACTAAAACTTCAAATAATGAACACCCGACGAACCTATAGATAATATTGATTGGTTCATTTACAAATTTGTACCAATTATCTATTTCTGTAGAAGATAAATTTAGCTCTCCACGGCTGAAAATATATTCACAGATAAATGACACTTATTTACGCCAGAAAATTTATTTTATTTGTTATGCTAACAGCAGCAAATACATTTAGTTTATTGTTTAGATTTTGTTCTATTTTAATTTTCTTTAACCTATTTTAAGTACCTAGTCCTGGTTTTTAATAACCTATTTTAGGTACCTAAAAAGAAGTTTTTTACAACCTAAAATCCTAGCCTTAGTCATAAGTGTACATACTATATAAAGTGAGTCCTAGATGGAGCCCTGTGGTACCCCTGCTATATTGTTTAATTCTGACGTATACGAATTTAGTCTAACTTTGAATGCTCTTGCAGTTAGAAAGAATACATGTATTCGGATGAGATAAGCAGGGGGATTAAGTTGGATTAATTTGTAGGTTAGTCCATCTATCTATACTTTATCGAATGCTTGGGCTATGTCGAAGAAGGCTATTACAGTGTGTCGCTTGGTTTCAAAGCCATTGGTTATTATATTAGAAATTCTCAATAGTTGATGGGTTGTCGATTAATTTTTGCGGAATCCGAATTGTGTATATGGTATGATGTTTTTATCTGTTAGGAAGGTTTGCAGCCGTTTGTGTATTATTTTCTCAAGAGTTTAGATAGTGTAGGTAACAAGCTAATGGGTCTGTAGTTGTTGGATGAAGTTCTATCCTTTTTTGGTTTTGGGAATAAGATGATTTCGGCCTGCTTCCAGGTGTTGGAAAGTAGCCTAGCCTGAGACATGTGTTGTATATGTTGGCTAAAAATGCAAGTGATTTACTTGTTAAATTTTGGATTACGCAATTGGGTATAAAGTCGTGTTCTTGTGATTTCCTTAGTGGAAGTTTATTGATGAATTGCTTAATTTCGTAAGGATCTTGGTTGGAAGTTGCCCCATGTTAATGGTAAGTTGTTACGTACAGTCTGTCGGATTTCTTCATATTCATACTTCTGTAAGGTGTTGAGCGAACAGGTGGTATTTATCTTCGTCACTTTCATAATTAATTTTATTGTATTATAGATTGGATATTTCTTCGCGTCTCTTTAGTATTCTCTTAGTTGCGGTCCATAGCGAATTATCATTAGCGTCAATTTCAGATATGTATTTTTGGTATGAAGATATAGGAAGTTTGTCCAACTCTTGTCTTACTTGATCCGTAAGTTTATTCAGAGTCTTTTTGTAGTTGATATTTCTTGTTCTGATCCATAATCTTCGTACATAACTTTTTTCTTTGATGAGATTTAATACGTATCTAGGTGTTTCGGTTTGAGATGTGCGGTGTTTGTTACTGACGGAAGTTGTAGCTGAGGGGGTGCGTATGCTACAGCCAATATAAATGAGCTGACGGTTATGTCAATGTCGCTGAGTGTTGTGATTTTTGCATGAATTAAATTTTGATTGAGGTGATGTCGAAAACTATCCCAGTCGACTCTTCCGATAATTAATCTAGAAGTGCATTGGTGGTAGTTAAGGATGTTATTGGTCGAAATGATAACAGGGAGGTGATTGGATTTGAGTTCACTTATTACTTTTTGTTCAAATGACATACTTACGTCTTTTAATGTGAACGTTGGCTTGAGTTGTAGGGTATGTGAGTAGGTTCATTAGGAGCCATTACGTGTAACGCTAGGTTTGTTGTGAACCTGTGGAGTCTTGTACCGTTTGGGTTGTTGGCTATACAGTCCCAGATTGTGTTTTTGCTATTTAGGTCTCCTAGTAGGATTGTAGGCGTGGCCCTTGAGAAAAGAGATGATAAGTCGTTGAGGTTTAATTGATGACGTGGTGGTTTGTACGCAGATATAATGAGCAATTCATTCCTGTCTTCAAGTTTGACTTTGATGGATAACGCTTTGATTGATGTTAGGTCTGGGAGGGTCACTGGATGATGTATCTTTGTTCTGATTATTAGTGTAACACCACCGCTCGCGTGATGGGATTCTCTATCTTTTCTGTATATATTGTAGCCTCTAATACTTAGGGGTTCATCTTTTGTTAAGCGTGATTGGCTAATGGAAGCAATATCTATATCGTATCTGTTCAGGAATAATGTGAACATATTTTGTTGTCTTTTATGCCTTTGGCGTTGAAATTTAAAAGCGTTAGCTTGTGAACTGTCTTATGTGGTTTACTTGTCATTGTTAAAGTATCCCACAATGAGTTATGAGGGGTTTGATGGATTCTAGGATCTGATTTAACAAAGTATTTATGAATGAGTTGTCGGTGTTGCGTGAATTGGGTGGGGGTTAAGAATTCTGGGATTATGAATGTTATGAGAAGTTGCCTGAGCATATGACTTGTATTACATAGGAGAGTTCGGTGGTTTTGAGATTTTTTGTTGATTATTAAAGGTATTTGAGATAGTGTTGTTTTCATAGTTAGAATTTTATGATAAAGGACAGCAGCATGTAAAATTTGACGATTTTCCATAATGATCCAGATAATTTCTTTGATTTTATGAGAAATATGTTGACGCCTCCTTATTCCATATATAAATCTTAAGTACTAATTTTGATCTATTTGAATTTTAGTAGCACTGTCAATGCAAGGACTATATACAACATAACAATAATTGAACTGGGACAACACCAATGAGTCACACAGCAATTTTTTGACATTTTTGCTTAACACATGTCTGTTATTATAAAGTAGTTTAGGGTTACAGTAAGCTCTAGTACACAGCCATCAATGTGTTCTTGAAATCTTATTTTGTCGTCAAAGACCACTCCCAGGTTACGTGCAGTGCTAGAACAAGTTATTGGTGAATCTTTAATTTTAATTTTAATATCCGATAAATGCCTACTTCTGCTGTTTGGATTTTCAAAAGCAACAACAACGGATTTAGTTGGGTTGATTTTGAGAGAATGTAATTCTGCAAACTTTACTAAACTATTCAGGTCATCATACCTCTATAATAATGCAGAAGACTACAGGCCATGTTTACACGATGAAAAGTACCATAGTTACATTCATACATTTCTATTTTCGAGTTTTTGTAAACAAACTTCCCAGTACTTTTAATAGCGATATTATCACAGAAAACAATTACTTGTTATGCCTATTGCTTATGTTTTTTAAAACTATTGACACAGCTTTGAAGACAACTACATTCGTTTAATTTAATATCTGTGTAACTGATCGCTCCCAAAATTGAAGCCGTACGCACACGCTAAAAAGGTGTGTCTTAAAGTTTAGGTTACATAACCTACAAATTTTCAGATTTGGCTATGTTTTACAAAGTTGTGGTGTTGTGTAGTTACACTGAATTGGGAACTATGGTTGTTTGTGTAACAGAATTTGAAAAAAAGGGATTACCACATTGTCACATGCTTTTAATTCTTGCAGGTATTTATAAAGATACTCTTCAAAACTTAAAATAATTACAAAACATTACATTTTAGGACACGACAAGTTACGAACTGCAGAAGACGTAGATAGAATTATTACATCTCAGCTGTCATTTGATGATTTGAAAACCATTAATGGCCAAGTTTACGATACATTTCTTGACGCTGCCAAAGAAGCCGGTTTATTGTACTCCCAATTTACTAATACCAAAGTGCTCACAGCCTTTACCTTGATGGAACCCAAATCGAGCAGGTTCAATGTTCAAATACACTGAGCAACAAAAGTCTGAGTTCACGAATAAGTTTTCCAATTTTACATGCTGAAAATGGTTTCTGGCGCTTAAAATCTGATGTCGATGTTTACGTATCAATAAACAAATTTAGTACTATAGTGGGCTAACTCATAACCATACAATTGTTGAAATATTGCGATTTTGTTTCTGTCGTACATTATTTAAGTTTTTGATGTTTTGTTAAGAATCGGGTTGGCATTGTCAGGGATATGTTTACAACATGTCAATTGTTTCCGATAACTGTCAGTATTAACTGTTAATTCTTACTTCCGTGCCAAAATGCTGATATCTCCAGTAAGATGTGCAAAAATAGTCGCTCACATTGAAGAAGGACATAGCCAGAGAGATGCAGGATGTAGGTACGGAGTATCGCAAAACGGGGTTTGAAGAATTGGCAGAGGTATGAAGCAGATGGTTTACTAACAGCCAGACCACGATCAGGAAGACCAAGGAAAACTAACGCCCAAGATGATCGATTAATGTTGTTACAATCTTTAAGAAATCACACTGCAACAGTTACATACTGCTAATGAACTGGCTGTTGTCAGAAATGTTCAAATATCGTCACATACAGCTCAGCGACGACTTCATGAAAACAATCTGAAACCATATCGGGCTGCCATTGGTCCAAAACTTTCAGTACGCCACAAACATAATCGACTAAATTTTGCTAAAACTTATCAGAACTGGGGGGATTCCGAATGGAGATGCGTGTTATGGACAGATGAGTCTCGATTTACTTTGGATGCTCCAGATGGTCGTTCACTGGTATGGAGAAGACCAGGAGAACGCTATGCCGCTTGTGCTATGGGCACAACTTCAAATTTTTTTGGAGGTTCGGTAATGGTATGGGGAGGGATTTCTTCAGATGCGCGCACAGAGCTTTACATCTGTGATAGAGCAGCCCTCAACACAGATAGGTACATTAGGAACATTCTTGAGAATATGTTGTTCCGTTTAGTCATTTTGTTGGTGACAACTTTCGTTTAATGCAAAATAATGGACGGCCACGCGTAGCCAACATTACTCTGCAATATCTAAACGAAGTTGGAATTACACTTTTGCATTGGCCAGCCTGCTCACCAGACCTGAACCAGATAGAACACGTGTGGGATCAACTGGGAAGAGCAATTCGCACTTGCCCTAATCGGTCTCGGACATTAGAAGAACTTCAACATTCTTTAGTTGAAGAATGGTATATGTTACCACAGAGAGAGTAAACAGCGAGTGTGACCGCAAACCACATTTTCGGCAAATAAAGAGTGTCGCAGTGCAAACCAAAAGAATTGGGAAAGTGCAAAGAAGCAATAAAGGCTGGTAGCTGTAAGAGAAGAAAAATTAAGGTAGGATCTAACATATTTAATTGTTTACGGGATAAAACTAGAAGACGAGAACGCCGCGACCTTCCGAGAAGTCGTTTCGGGGTCGAGCGCTATCGCGACAAAACAGCTGGCAGCAGCAGCTGATATAGGAATAACAGTAAGAGGCAAAAGAAACGATATCAAAAACTAAAAACATCACGGAGAGAGCGCTTTAACTAATTAAAGAACATTCGCGTAAACATCACCAGCTGACAAGAAGTCAAAGGTTAGCCGACCGACGCACAATACGTCAAACATAACACGAATATTTAAAAAAAGAGCGCGAAAAGACGGAGCAGTAACGGGCAACGAATAAAATAGCGGAACAGAATAATCCCGCGACGAAATAAATAACAATTAAACCAACACGCGGGCGAATTATCACATAGTTTTATTGTTAAATAAAATTACGCGAAGTTTAAATCAAAAGTTTAAATCAAAAGAAAATAACAAGGGTGCTACAGATAAGGGGAATGACCTTCGACCGGTTGACGGGGGACGACCCTTTTCGCTGTGCATGCAACGGATGAAATACTAAAAACAGCGAAAATATAATAAATAAGGAACAGTAAAGTTATCAATATGGAAAAAGTTCTGGAGGAAATAAATAAAAAGCTTGATGCATTGGATAGGGTAGAAGAGGGAGGAAAGCGTATTGAAATTAAATTAGATAAAATACAGGCAGATATAAATAATCTTGAAAAAGAAAATAAAAATTGAAAGAAGTAAATAATAAATTGGAGATACGTTTAGCTGAGCAAGAAAATATAATAGAATACCTAGAAAAAGAAATAAGAAAGAAGAAATTGGTAATTTTTGGAATGAAAGAAACAGATGAAGAAAGAGAATTGGAACTGAAGGAGAAAGTCAGAGATTTGTTATGAGAAATAGGAGTAAATATCAACATGGAGACAGAAGTACAAGACATTGGAAGAATGGGGAAAATACAAAGAGGCGTACATAGACCAATAAACCTGGAATTGAGTACTCGAAGTAAAAAAATTGAAATACTGAAGGCAACAAAAAATATTAATAAGGAAGCGAAAATAGCAATAGCAGAAAGTTACTCTAAGGAAATACAGCACCAAAGAAAGAAACTAAATGAACACATGAAACATGCAAGAGAATTAGGACACCGAGCGTACCTGAAACATGATAAACTGATGATAGATGGGGAAACATACACCCTCCAACAGCTAGAACAACGTGAAAAAAATGAAAGAACTTTGGAAAATGGAAAACAACAAGAGGATAAAAGGGAAAATAAGAAAAGAGACCATTCGGAAATAAGTATATCACCTGAACAAAATGAAAACATTGCGAAGAAGCAGAGCTGCAAATCAGTCTATACTTCAAAAAACGAAAAAACTATGAAATGGCAACAAACCCTACTAGCAGCTATACCACAAAATTTAAACCAGCAAACCCCAAAACAGGGAAATACAGATGTAAAAAATGGTTAGTTGAATTACAAGATAATGTATACAGACCCGACGAAGACGGACCACGCAATTCCCCTGGAAATGAATCGGATAAAAACAAAGCAGCCATTCTCGGAAAAGAAGAAAAAGCAACAAAGAAAACAATAAAATTTGAACCGGTAACAGTAAATCTACTACAACAAATAAAAACAACAAAAATACCACAAACAATAAGAAAAACATTAAAAAAATTTAAAATTTACAAAGAATCTCAATTAGGGAAATATAACAAAAAAAGGCAAAAATCGAAAAACCAAATAAAAATTGCTACATGGAACATAAGATCTTTATTACAACCAGGAAAAATATGTGAAATTGCACAGACACTAAAAAAATATAAAATAGATATCATTGCATTACAAGAAATAAGGTGGGCAGGTGAGGGCGAGATAAATAAAAAAAGTTACACGATGTTTTGGAGTGGAGGGAAAAAACAAGGGCAAAATGGAACAGGTTTTATAATAACAGGGAAACAAATGAATAATATCTTGAAATTTGAACCAATAAATGACAGAATATCAAAACTTCGAATGAAAGGGAAATTGAATAACACTACCATCATATGTGTGTATGCACCAACAGAAGTAGAGATTAATGAGAAGAAGGAAGAGTTTTATGAAACATTAATGAGAGAATGTGAGAAAACCCCAAAGTACGACACTTTAATAATATTGGGAGACACAAATGCACAAGTAGGTAAAGAAGAACATATAAAAGCAGTAGCCGGTAAAAACACATTACATGAAAAAACAAATGGTAACGGAAACAGATTGTGTAATCTAGCAGCAGCAACAATTTATACATAGTTAGTACCAAATTCCCACATCCACCTAGACATAAAATAACCTGGATTCACCCCAATCAAAAAACCAATAGTCAAATTGATCACGTGTTGACAACGAACAGAAGAATAAAAAATGTACAAGATGTTAGGTCATTTCGTGGAGCAATGGCAGACACAGATCACATGCTGGTTATCGCGATTATGAAAGAGAGGAAAAGCATAACCCAGGATAAGATAAAGAACAATAAGAAGAACAAATGGAATATACAAAGGTTAAAGGACATAAGGATACAACACAAATTACAAGAAAACATAACGTAGAACATCAAAGAAAAGGAAGAAGCGGAAGATAATAAGATCAACTACAATATAGAGGATGAATGGCACAAAATAAAGATGAGCATTTTAGAAGCAGCGGAAGAACAAATAGGAAAAAAGAAAATGGAAAAAAGTAAAGAATGGTATGACCAAGAATGTGAAGAGAAATGTAAGATAAAAAACCAGAAATGGATTGAATGGATAAGAACAAAAACAGAAGAAAGTAAACAAGCTTACAGAGAAGCAAACGCCACTGCAAGAAATATATGTAAATGTAAAAAAAGGGAATGGAACGAAAATAAACTAAAGGACATGCAAAATGAATATAAAAATAGAAACACAAAGAAATTCTATCAAATAATTAAGCAACAAAAGAGAAATTATAAAATAAAAGCAAGAGGTTTTAAAGATGAAAACGGAATTGTAAAATATAACCAAAATGAAATACAACAAATCTGGAGTAACTACTTTGAGAAACTATTTAGTAACGAAACACGAACAGGGATAAATACCCCAGAGAATACTGAAGGAGTAAACACGATAATCCCCGAACCAACATTTATGGAAGTCAAACAAATAATAGAAGGACTAAAAAATAATAAAGCAACTGGATGCGATGATATAGCGGCAGAATACATCAAATACGGCGGAAACAGACTACATGAAAACATTCATGAATTAATAGGGCAAATATGGAAACAGGAATGCATGCCAAAAGAATGGAGTAAAGGAGTGATAGTAACAATAGTAAGTAAGTTTATTTCATCAAAAAGATGTTTATATACATAATATCAAACGCCTAATTTTATACAACTTAAAACTTATTTAGTGTACGTCCCCATCTTTTAATTCAACCTTACTGTTATATTTGAGACAAGTTTTTAACATATTCCGAGCAAAATTTTTTAAATTGTTTCACATTAGTTAATCGTTTAGCCTCGTTCGGGAGGTCATTATACATTTTAAATCCTTTATAATAGAAGCTATTTTGTGTGAAACTCTTTGTATTTGCTGGAAGTCGGAAATTGTCTACTATTCTAGTTCTATAATTATGAACATCTTTATTATAAAGTACATGATTACTCATATAACTAGGTAACATATTTCTTACCAGCTTAAAAATAAAAACCATCGTATTGAAATGTATCCTTTGTTTAACACTAAGCCACTGCAACATTTCTAGCATATTGGCAATTCTGGTCCGCCTATGACAACGCAATATTATTCTCATCGCTCTATTTTGTAACTTTTGCAGCCTTTGCAGGTCTCCTTCCGTCACTAAAAATAGCACAGTGGAACAGTATTCGAAATGCGGAGCAATTATACATTTATAAACTAAAATTCTAGACCATACATTTAATTTACTACTAATTCTACCAAAAAACCCAATCTTTTTAGCCGCCTTTTTAACAATAAAATCTATATGATTCCTAAATTTTAATCTATGATCAATAACTACCCCTAGATATTTCATTTCGGCAGCGTATTCTATTTTGGCACCGTCTATCACCACATCATCTACTGGCTCCGTTAAAGGCCTGTTTGTAATAATCATGGCCTTTGTTTTCATCGTATTCAGCTTTAGTCTGTTACTAATACCCAAAAAAGGAGATATGGAACAATGTGCAAACTATCGTGGCATACAATTATTAAATGTAACATATAAGGTCCTTACAAAATTAATTAAAAACAAAGTGCAATTTCACATCAATGACAAAATAGGTGACTATCAACAAGGCTTTCGTCTGGGAGATCAACCACTGATGCTATTCACATTTTACAACAGATATTGGAGAAAGCAAATGAATATGATCTAACACTATATATAACTTTCCTCGACTTTAGGCAAGCTTTCGATAAGGTGAAACGAGAGAACATACTAAATGAAATGAGGAAGATGGAGATACCCCAAAAGTTAATAAACCTAACTAAAATGACCTTCGAAGAGACAACGGCAATGGTGAAAGTGGGAAACATAACAACCAACCTATTGAGGATAAAAGAAGGAGTTAAGCAGGGAAATACCTTATCAGCAACACTATTTACCATAACTTTAGATGGAGCAATTAGAAAAGCAAAAGTGGAAGGTATTATAAATGTGAAAAATGTACAAGTTATCGCATATGCGGACGATGTGACAATTATAAGCAGGACAAAGGAAGACCTGATAAAAGCGGTAATGAGATTAGAAGAAGAAACTAAAAAATGTGGATTAAATATAAATGCGGAGAAAACAAAATATTTAAAATACAGTAATAATAGTAGTGACGATTTTATTAAAATTGGAGTCCATAAAATACAAAGTGTACAAAAATTCAAATATTTAGGTGCAATGATTTACAACAGAAATTTCAAAGCTAGTGAGAAAACAAAACAAAGGATACAAGACGGATACAGAACTTATTACGCAAATAAAAAATACATTAATAGTAAATATTTAAGTGTAACGGCAAAAATACAAATTTATAAAACAATAATAAGACCGGTAGTGGTGTATGCGGCTGAAACATGGACTCTAACAAGAAAGGAAGAAGAAGATTTAAGAATTTTTGAACGCAGAATAGCTAGACGAATTTTAGGTCCAACGAAAACAAGTGAAAACGAAATTAGACCAAGAATGAATTTTGAAATTAGAGAAAAAATGAAGGGAGAGGACATCGTTAACTATATAAAAGCACAAAGAATAAAATGGTTGGGTCACGTCATGAGAGCAGAAAATACAAAAGCAATAAAAACAGCGACAGAATGGAAACCACAGGAAAAACGAAAGAGAGGAAGACCGAAGATTAGATGGATTGATAATGTGATAGAAGATTTAAGAACACTCGAAATAGTAAATTGGAAAGATAAATGTCACAATAGGAAGGAATGGGTAAAAGTGGCAGAAGAGGCCAAGTATAGTAGAAAACTACTCGATTAAAAGAAAAGTAAAAATGGGTGTTAATCCGTCCCAAGATTTGGATTAGGAAAGCCTGAAAGGCAGCCATAACTGCTTGCGGTTAAAGTGCTTCTATATATATATATATATATATAGGTTACCACAAGAAAATCTTGCACGATTGATTAGCAGTATGCCTAGACGTCTAGAATGTGTAATTAGAGCTCGTGGCGGAGAATTAACAGTTAATACTGACAGTTATCGGAAACAATTGACATGCTGTAAACATATCCCTGACAACGCCAACCCGATTCTTAACAAAACATCAAAAACTTGAATAATGTACGACAGAAACAAAATGGAAATATTTCAACAATTGTATGGTTATGAGTTAGCCCACTATAGCACTAAATTTGTTTATTGATACGTAAACATTGACATCAGATTTTAAGCGCCAGAAACCATTTTCAGTATGTAGAATTGGAAAAATTATTCGTGAACAAATACTACCATCAAAACGAAAGTTTGCTTATACCGAACGCTGATCCTTCCCATTCTTCTTTATGGATTGGAAACGTGGACATTGCTCAAGCCGGACCTTGACAAGCTTGAGGTCTTCCAAATGCGATGCTTGAGGCAAATTCTCTGTGACTCGCTCCTCGACCACCTTCGAAACGAAACAATTACAGGAAGATGTGATCAACAAACACTGATAGGAGAACAAATACAAAAACGTCGACTACGATGGTTCGGACATGTCTGCCGAATGGATGATAACCGTTTGCCATGTAAACTTCTTTGGCAAGACCGTCCGGCAGACTGGAGAATTCAGCGATCGGCACCCAAGAAAACCTGGCTAAAGAATATCGAGGGCGACTTAAAGAATCAGCGATTATCGGTTATCGATGCCCAAGACGTCGCCAAAAATCGTCAAGAATGGAAACGAATCGTAAATGAAGTTCGAGACCCAGCGGCACCGACAGCAGCGTATTCGTTGAGGGGACGTTCCTCCTGGACCGCCAGCTAACGGACCAAAGAAGAAGAAGAAGAGTCATAACAATAAAGAAGGAAAAATACATTTGACGCAAAATCACAATTAATTTTTTCAGGTACTTACGGTCACAGTTTCTTTACAAGTTTTAATTGCTTTTCTTTTAAGATACAAGGACAGTTGGCGATCAAAAATAGAGAACGGTGAATCATATTTTAGGTTACAAGAATTGTCACAGAAAGAACACATTTTCTCTCACGGGACAATATGAAACAAAATTAAAATGTCTGTTGTCATGGTATTCGTAAAATAAGTTCAAAGACTGCTAAATACCGATGGAGCCACAATTATATACAGACAGATCAATAAAAAAACCAATTAGGGCAGGCTGTGATATGTGTTATACGTTTGGCAGTACTGAAGTGTATTGTCAGTCTATGTCAAATTCCAGATTAGCAGGTTAGGTTTAGTTCGTTGTTTGACACAGACTGACGTAAAACTTAACCTGCAAATCTTGAATTTGACATAGACTGACAATACACTTCAGTACTGCCAAACTTATAACACATATCACAGCCTGCCCTAATTTGTCTTTTATTGATCTGTCTGTATACAGTGAAATCTCCCTTGGGCGGACACCAACGGGACCAACTGAAAGTGTCCGTTCAAGCGAGATGTCCGCCTAAAAGAAATACGAAAAAAATCGGTTTTTTAATGAAAACTGTAATTAAAGAAATTGGGACATTTAAAACGTATATGTATGTAAATGTTTTTAAAATAAACAAAAAACTTAAAACTTAAGGAAAAAATAAGGATTTGTTACTTTACAAAATACTACCACATACAAAATACTTCATTTATGTTGAATTATATCAGCAGCTTGTGTTTTTCCGATATCAAAACGCTTGGATAAGTTTCTTACACTTAACTTTTCCCTATTGTGATCTTCAACAATCTCAATTTTTTGTTAAGCGTGAGAATTTTTATATTTGGCGCCATTTCAACAATGAATTTGTCGCCCACTGTGTCTTTTCCGCATAGACGTTAGACTAATACTGAATCCCCGCGTGTACCGAATGATTGAAGTCGGTGAATCCCTGGTTAACTCGGGAAAGTCCCTCAGTGAAAGCTGGCAGCGAAGTTGGCGCTCGGCGTGATTGAGAAATGCAACAGCGACACTTGCGACAGAAAAATGAGACAAGGCGTTTATTTTTTATTTTGTTTTTTGTCCGTTTAAGAGAACTATTTCTTGTGTCCGCGTCCGTTCAAGAGAATGTCCGTCCAAGAGAGAGTTAACACAATGCAAATTATATGAGAGTTGGTCGGGACCATGAGAAACTGTCCGTCCAAGGGAGGGGTCGGTGTATCCGCGAAGGGGAATTTCACTATAACAGCAATAAGCTAACATGAACAAGAAAATATCCGACACCCAGTTAGGGTACAAGGATAAACAGAAGAAAGAAAGAAAGAAAGAACAAGAAAATAACACGTATTGCTTGAGTAAGAAAGAGATAAACAGAATAGCAAATATTCGAGTAGGCCTGACGCACATTTAATTATGACAGATGTCAACCACACATGCTTACTAAAATATTTTTTTTCGTATGGTCATCTCTTACTTACTCAAGCATTCTATTTTGTTGTTCATGTTATCTCATTGCTGCTATATATAATTATGGCCCAATCCGTATTACAGCATAATATTGATTTAGAGTAATGAAGGCAAAGCCGAAACCAGCAATCATGCAAAAGCGGCAAGCGCACTTTTAGCTCGAAACATACATACAATTTTTTCGACAACTGAGCATATTATTAATGGAAAATATCATATTTCATTTTATTGCAAATATTAATTGACAATCAAGTTAACATTACTTGCGCAGTCTATTAGACATGTGACGCGATTATTTCGACAAATGACGGGGCATTGTCAAGGAAACATTCGGACGTGGCTACCTAGTTTGTTCACGTGGAAACCCAAAACACTCGGCGAGCGACAAAGTGATGAAAACGCACGCTCAGCGGCAAATGTCAACTTTCTGTTGTAAAATGATAGTGAGAAAAATCTACTTTCGATATCAGTCGTCGAAATAGTATATTACAGCCCAAGATGGGAAGTGTTTCAATACTGTCGAGAGATTAGTTAGCTCCTTGAGACGCGAAGCGTCGAAATCAGCTATTATCTCGAGACTAAGGAAACTTCCTGTCGAGGTTTGTATACTATTTTATTCGCAACCACTTTATTCTAAACAATAATTGGAAAAATTATTATATTATGATACGACAGGTTGTGACGCGCATAAATGGATCAACGGGATTCCCAGTGTCCCTACCTACTCAGCGGTCGGGAATGTACTTCCCGCACTCACTTCCCGCACTTGAGCGGGAAGTGAGTGCGGGAAGTAGCGGGCTGAAATGTACGACTTTCCCCACTCAAATGAGGTCAGGAATGTTAACATTACATATATGGTTGCGAATAAAATATGTTTCTTACGGTTCTGATCCTGGAGATTGAAAAAATTGTATATACACGGCAGGGTAGAACACCATTTTTCCCTCTGTATATTTGTAGTGCTCGGCATCGCTTTTGAGCTGCAAACTCACATCTTGGGAAAAAATATGCTTTTCTTTTTCTTATAATCTATTATTTTTTCACATTGCCATTGGTGACATTAAAAAATGTGACTTTTTGATACTTTTCATAACTGCTCAAAATCATATTGATTTCACCTAAAAATGAACTAAATGAATTAATAACAGATTCATCCATTTTCAAGTAAGCTCTATTCTATAATGTATAATGGTTAATTTATACAGGGTCCGGCAACGAAGCGGGGGTGGAAGATATTTGTAAAACTATGAGAGTTGCATAAATATTGCGTATATAAAAGTTGTAGGTACTAAGGTGGTGCACATTACTAAAATAGTTTTGATTATACAGGGTGTCTCGAAAAAGTTACTTACTTTTTTTTAATAGAATGCCGTATGTTTAGGTAGCTCAAAAGTTTTGCATTGAAATACTCTTCATTTTCATATAAAGTTGTATGGGTCTAACGTCAACTGTTTTGGAGATATTAACAATTTTATGCAAAAAATTGCTGAACTTCAGGCGGCTGCTGTAAGCGACAGAAAACAATTGAATGAAGGAAAACGGTACCAAAAAATTATGATTTTTGTAAACTATCTTTCAAGTGTAAAATGGTGGATCTGGGTATTAATGTTATACAGAGTGCTGAATATTTGCAAATTTAATTTCGATTTTTTTCAAATGGAACGCCCTATATATTTTTGTATTTCTGAAGAGCTCTTTTAATGAACTTTCCTTTGATATGTTACTTCATACCTCCAAGTTCCAACTGTTTTTCAGATATGCGAGTTTAAACATAAAAAACAATTTAAACCCCTTAAGATGCTTTATTTCAAGGGATAAAAAACAAACGCCTTTAAAATAATGATTTAAACACTTGAATTCTTCAAACAAAAGATAAAACCAAGCTTAAAATACAAAAATTGAACCAGAACTCAAAACTAGAAATAACCAATACGAAAAAAGCGAAAAAAGCAGGAGAAAATTAAATCTGAAAATCGACCGAATTTTTAGATAGGAAATGAAGTGGATGAAGAAAGCTCATTAAAAGTACTTTTTAAAAATACAGGGATATACAGGGTGTTCCATTTAAATAAATCAAACTAATTATATTTGTGGATTATGAATTCTATGTACAGCTTTAATACTCAGAGCAGGAAAGGAGAACTATTTGAACATTTAGTGTAATTACGTATAAGCTTTTGGTGTAAGGCTTTTCTTTTTTTTTATCTGGAATTAATTTATTCCTACATTTATCGTTTTTTTTTCGTGTTTATAATTTTCTGTATCAACACTGACTGAATTTATATTTTCTAAACCTGGTTTTGCGCTTTTATTTTTTGAGAGATCGTGCGTTTAAATCACTATTTTAAGGGCGTTTGTTTTTTATCCCTTGAAATAAAGCATCTTAAGGGGTTTAAATTGTTTTTATGTTCAAACACACATATCTGAAAAACAGTTGAACTTAGAAGTATGAGGTAACATATCAAAAGAAAGCTCATTAAAAGGGCTCTTCAAAAATACAAAAATATACAATGCGTTCCATTTAAAAAAAAGTCGAAATTATTAAATTTGCAAATATTGAGCACCCTATATAACATTAATACCCAGATCCACCATTTTGCACTTGAAAGATAGTTTACAAAAATCATAATTTTTTGGTAACGTTTTCCTTCATTCAATTGTTTTCTGTCGCTTACAGCAGTCGCCTGAAGTTCAGCATTTTTGCATAAAATCGTTAATATCTCCAAAACAGTTGACGTTAGACCGATAGAACTTTATATGAAAATTATGAGTATTTTAATACAAAACTTTTAAGCTACCCAAATATAGGGCATTCTATTTAAAAAAAAGTAGGTTTGATTCGCCATACTTTTTTGCGACACCCTGTATAATCAAAAATATTTTAGTAATGTGCACCACTTTCGTACCTACAACTTTTATATACGCAATATTCATGTAACTCTCATAGTTTTAGAAATATCTTCCACCCCCGCTTCGTTGCCGGACTCTGTATTTATACAGTACAGTAAACATTGCGCTTCCATACTTTGACCAAAATTATTTAACAAGATATTTTTGTCAACTACACGGAAAAATTGCATGTTCAACACATTGGAAAAGTGATTCTTCCATGCTGACGTAAAACTTTTACATTCGCTGGAAAACTCTCACTTTTCTTAACTTGTAGAACAATCTAATATTAATTCACTAACGATTTAAGAACAACTCGCTAGCATATAAACATTATAAACAGTTACTTATTGTTGCTATTATAGAGATAATAATAATAATGCCAGTTTAAAATGACAAAGAAATAATAATTAATCGAGTTATTTAACAATAACAGTAACGGCGTAACTGGAGACTTGAGTTACCGCATTTATATTTTTATGACGCTCAACGCCTCAACGGCTTAAACCTGAAAAAAAACACAAATTGCAAGCAGCTGAAAATTATTTCGGTGGCACAGATAATTCTCACATATAATCTCATAAGAACATTAATTCTTTACTGATTTTTTTTCACTGCGTTCCAACAACGTCGTATTAATTAGGACGCCTTCCAGAGGCGAGCGTTTCCTTTCCAAAGACTTTCCGTTTGAAAATATATTTTTTGGAACTCTTCCTTACTGCCAATCTCTAGCGTGCTTTTAAAACTTCCTTTAGTGCAACAAAAGTTATTACATTTGTCGTACATTTTAAATGCGGCATATGCCGCGGGTTTCAGCTAGTCATTAATAAGACTGCAGGCTTGGTTGGTACTTTTGAGGTTTAAACGATAAATAAACTTGTGTATCGTCAGCATACTGATGGTACGAGCAATGTCTACTACTACAAAGGGTTGTGGGATATATTGTATAAAGTAGAGGTCCCAAAATTGAACCTTGGGGAATACCATGCTTGACATTACGAGGATTTGATTTTTAATTATTTACTCTAACATACTGCTGCCTACCGCTCGAATAAGCGTGTATTAATTTTAAAACTGATTTATGAAATCCAAAGTGGTGTAAGATAGCTAGCAGTGCTGTGTTATTAATCATATCAAACGCTTTAGAAAAATCGAGTAAAGCTAATACTGTAAGATTTCCGTTATCTGTAGCCTATAATATGTCATCAGCAATTTTTAATAAGGCTGTGATTTTGACGGAAACTCGATTGATGATTAGAAATTAGATTGTTATCATGTAAATAATTTCTAATTTGGCTATCCATTATTTTCTCTAAGATCTTTGACGGTGTTGTGAGAATACTTATAGGTGTTAAGGCTTTTAGTTCTTTGGGAAGATTGATTTTAGCAATAGGGTGTATGTACATTTGCTATTTTCCACTGCAAAGGAAAGACACTTTTTGACAGTGTTAATTATATTGGTTATGAAAGGCAATAAAAAGACAACACAACTGTATCAGTATGCTGATTCCATCATTACCAATGGCATTGGATTTTATCGAGTTTAAATAATTATTAACAACATTATCACCCACAGGATAGAATTGAAATTTTGTAGTAATATTGTTTTTAATATTTTCATAGTGTTAGTACGTCTGGATCTGGGTCTACGGTACTATGAATGGAATCAATAAAAAAAATTGTTAATTACATTGCCATTATTTAATTCAAATGAAATTTCTTTATGCTTATCTTGAGAATATGCATCGCATGTTTGTAACTCTTTCCAGATTGTTTTAGAGTTGCCACGAGTAGCTTGATAGTTAAGATATGCTTTTTTTCTCATTTTTAACAGAATGGGTGACAAGGTTACGTAAACTTTTATAATAGTTCCAATGCATAGTGAGGCGAGATTCTTTAAATTGTTTAAAAGCTTCCTCTCTTAAATGCATCATAAATCTGATATTGTCGGTTAACCACGGAGCCCTAGGTTTACAAAAGACAGTGGTTTTCAGTGCAGCAAAAATGTCAAAAATTGATACAATACTTTCATTAAAATACTTAACTTTATCATTAATGTTATCAATGTTTAAAATAACATTCCAATTCAATAATTGTAAGCTCTTTTGGAAGTCATCAATGTTTAGTTGGGAAAAATCTTTAAAAGAGAGTGTTTTGGGTTGCGGTTTAGATAAATGGACACGAATATTACAATAAATAAGTTGATGATGAGAGTGAGAAACCCTAACTAAAAAACGAACATAAACCTCGACACCTTCGGGTAAAAGAGGCTTGGATTATGTTTGTATGTATGTATAAGTTGATGATCTGAGAAGGTGTGTACATTTCGAGTACCTGCAGTCGTAAACATTTCAGAATTATTTGTAAAGATATGATCAATTAATGTAGCTGTTTTTGAAGTAATTCTAGTAGGTTTATTTAATAATTGATTAAGGACAAAACTATCAAGCATTAACAAATACTGTGCTGATTCAGTACTGTCGGGTTCTAAAAGATCACGAGTAAAATCACCTATGCAGATAACATCATCATAGAATGGTAGCAGATTACTAAAAGTCTCTTCAAAAGTATCAATAAACGTACGATACCTGTTCCTATGCGGCAAATACATTGTTCTTAAAAGAATCTTCCTTCTACCAATATTAATCTGAATTCACAATTGCTTGTATTCGAGAAAATCTGTTTCAGTAAGTTGCCTAAAACTAATAAAATGTTTAACATATAAAACTATACCTCCACCAAACGTAGCACGATCTTTACGAATTATAGTATAATTTTGAATTTCGATAATATTATTAGTAATATTAGAGTTTAGAAAGGTTTCAGATACAGCAACAACATCATAATTATGATGCAAGATATGATCACGCAACATGTAAAAGTTATTAGTTAGTGATTGGGCGTTAATGTGTGCAATACTCAGCTGATTCATTTCAATTAATGATAAACTAAACCTAAAATACAACAACACAAGAAACACTTAAAGGTCAACCGGAAAAGGTGTTTACCTACTTCTGTTGCAAGTGAGCATAAAAAAATCTTATAAACAGTATCTAAAAGTAAACATAAGCACCTGCACCTGATTCTACAAATAAAATAAGCTAATTGTTATCAAATTATTTACACAAATTTGTCAATTCCTGTGTGGTTTTGATACACGTCTTAGAGTTGTTTTTCAATTATCACACCGTCGTTCGACCATACATTTTCAAAGTCAAAATGTTCACATGCGTTGTTGAGTAAATCCATTCTCATTTTGGTAAGGTCTTTCGTGATAATAATTCCGGTACCATTCAACTTCTTTTTTCTCATATTGGCTATGGCCTTGATGTCGTTTTTTGAGTTTGAGTGAACACCATTTTAACAATACAATATCTAATAATCGAGTTGATTGGCCGAATAATTTTCACAACTGTAATAAATGGTGGTGTGCTAAGTCGCATCTACTCGTGTCGGCCGAATTATGTTTTTGAGTAGCACATTTGGAATTTTATCTTTTCCAGGAGATTTTTTTGTTTTTAACTTGGTGATTAATTCGGCTGGAGAGATTGGCTCTGAGAGTGTGACGGCATTGTAATTGTGTTTCGCGAGTTTGCTTTTTATGGATTGCATAAGATTCGTTTTGGCATGATTTATTGTCATTATGAATGTGTTTTTGAGTTGTTTTGTGAATATTTCACACTTGTCTTTATCATGTGTGTTAGTCTGACCTTGCACTTGCAGCACTGAAATATTGATTGGCTGTCTAAGTATACTTTTAGTGGCTCTCCACATGTTTTGGTCCCCTGGGTTGAGCGAATCTATATAATTGTTGTACTTAGTAATCTGTGTTGATCTAGTTCGTTTCTTATTAATCTTATTAATCTATTGAGAGATCTTTTACGTCTGAATTTTGGGTGTTTTTCCATAATCGCCGAACTCTGTGTTTTTCTCTTCTTCTTCTTCTTTGCCTATTTTCCATCCGGATTTCCAGTTCTGAATATAGTCCTCCCATAGTTTTCTCCATATTTTTCTGTCTTGTTGCTTTTTGTCTCCATGTCAAACCTGCAGTATTTTCAGATCATCTACCCATCTCATCTGGGGTCTTCCTCTATTTTGTCTTCCATCATATGGGGGCGAGCTTTGTATGAGATAATTCCATCTATTGTCTTTGTGTCTTTCGTTATGTCCGGACCATTTTTATTTTAATTTTGCTGCATGTTTTATCACATCCATGCCATATGAATTCTTCTATTTACCTCTTTTGTTTGATTTTCTTTAGTGGGCTTGATGGTTTAATCGAGATATATACACGGTTTTCATACTTAAGTTGGCACTATTTCTAAGTTCGTTATTAATGGAGCTAGAAAGGCAGTTAATCAGGCAAACTAGTAGTATTTTTTTTTCGCCAATTACGATGGTGAAAACGGAATCAAAATCGAACATCGCGTTCGCGAGTTATGTCAAAAAGTTCTATTTTTTCAAATGGGACACTCAGTATAAAATATTCACAATCTATAGGAAGTTGAATTCTAAACAAAAAGTGTCCTATGATCTTTTATCCTAATGTCAAAAATGACAAAGGTATTGATGATTTTTCAAATTCGTCAAGATGGCTGTGTTAGTGACAACTTTGCCTTGCCATAAAATAGAAATTAAGAAGAACATCCATGAAGTGAAAAAATATCGTTTATTTCAAATTATTCTATGGACTTAAAAAAACAACATTCAAATTAGATGCTCAAAAACATCACTCTCTTGCTCCAAGCATTTTTGAGCCCGCTTGTAAACTCTCCTAGTGGCTCTGGCAATGACATAACTCGCGAACGCGATGTTTGATTTTGATTCCGTTTCCACCATCGTAATTGTCGAAAATATACTACTAGTTTGCCTACTTAACTGACGTTGTAGCTCCAATAATAACCAAGTTAGCAATAGTGCCGACTTAAGTATGAAAACCGTGTATATTCTCAGACTGGTTCTAGGGGAGTTAATTCTATGGAGAATTGTCTATTGTCCTATGTGTTTGTCATCGTTTTAGTTTTACTTAGGTTAATTTTAAGGCTTCTGTGTTGGGACCCTGTGTGTAGGTCGTTTAGCATTTGTTGCAAGTCTTTATATTTATTAGATATTAGGACGTCCTCTGTGAATTTCAAATGGTTTAACTTCTGTCCATTGATGTTTACACCCATATCTTCCCAATTCATCTTTTTGAAGATGTTTTCCAAGGCTGGCGTAAAAGTTTTGGTGATATCGTGTCACCTTGTCTTACTTCTCTAGACACTTTGGTAGGATTTGCAGTTAAGAAAATAATTTCTTTCTTATATGTTTTGTAGTAAGGTTGTGTATGTGTGGTCAATTCGAGAGTTAATTAGTCCTTCTTCCACTGCTCAGAACTCTATACTGTCGCAGGCTTTTTCTCGAATCAATAAATGTGAGGTAGAGTGGAAAGTTGATTTTGTTGGCTTTTTCAATTAGAATTTTTATCGTGAGGAGATGGTCTGTCGTACTAAAGCCCTTTCTAAAGCTAACCTGTTCAACGGGATGGTAGTCGTCTAGTTTCCTTGTTAGCCTGTTCGTTATTATTTTAGTCAGTAATTTATACAGTTGGGATAAGAGTGATATTGGCCTGTATTTTCCAAGATTATATGGGTCTTTTTTCTTATGTATTAGGATGGTCTACGACTCATTCCATTCCTCTGGTATAGTAGCTTCCGAGAGACATTTGTTAAAGAGAATTTTCAGGCACTTAGTTCTCCTCCTCCTTCCTTTATGTGTTCAGGTATTATGCTGTCTATGCCTGGGGCTTTATTTTTTTCTTATAAGCTGTAATACATGTGTTAGGGGAATTCGGCTATCGAAGTGATTGCGTGGTGGAGCATTCCTAGTGGATTGTTGTATAGCATGAATGGTGACTGCTTTGAATGTTTATATTGCATTGTTATCAATGTGCTCAGGAGTTTCTAAGTCACTGGGACACTTTAAGTCGTTTTTCATTATAAATCGGAGTTTTTCCCAGTCAACGGGGCCGATAATTAGTCTAGGAAGTGGGGGATAGTAACTAAGGGTACAATTTAACGTAAATACGACGAGAAAGTGATCTGAGTCAAGCTCAGTAAATACTGTTTGGTTTATTGGGATTTGGAGGTCTTTGTGAACTATAATATCAATGATGTCCGGTAATTGATTATGCCTATGTTAGGAGGCTTGTAAGAGGAAACTATTCTATAGGTTGTAATGCTTTCCATTGTAAGATTAATCGCAACAGCTTCTAGGTAATGAATATTTTCTAATTCAAGCGGGATAGCACTGAGCTTGTGTTTTATAATTATCGCAGATCCTCCCCATCCTATTGCATTTTTTCAATCTTTTCTGAAAATTTGATAGCCAGGTATTGTGAATTTTTCTTTTTCAGTAAGATGTGTTTGTACGGACTCTTTTAGTTCAATATTAATTCTATCAAATAAATGTAATTATGATTCTGAAAATGTTCGGAGAGCGGTGGCAGCGGTTGGCGGAGGAGATATGTCGATGAGAATTTATACAAATATTTAAGGGATGAAGTTTTTTGTTTTGTTAGTTCAAAGTTTACAAGTTTTTTTTAATGAATACCATTTTTTTGTATACATTTTTAGTTTTAAACGCATTTTTAATAAATATTATATACCAAGTGAATTAAACATATGTTTATTCACGAAAAGATGTTGAGCTCACGAGCACGTAGTGCGAGTGAGATCTTATCTTTGAGTTAATAAATGTTTAATTCACGTGCCATACATATGTTTTTATTCAATTTTGACGAAATTTTGAATATAAAATTAAAAAATCTTCAAATTAAGATATAAATTTGCTCATTCATCGTCGAATTGATCTAAATTTTAGTAATTATATATTATACACTACAAATAGAAAGAATAATTGAATGTAAATATTTGTAGAAATAATAAAAATATGTTGTTCTTCATTGAAACTTTTTAAATTCTCTAGCGAATTACACTTTTTTAAATCTCTAGTGAATTAAAACACTTTTATTTCACTTGTGAATCATATACTGTTTATGAAGGTTGTTATGGAGTTAATAATGTCACTTTAAACTGTCAAAATTGAACAAATAGATTTAATTTCGTTAATTTTTTTTTCTTAAATTTCCTACAAAATATTTTTTTAAATTTTAAATTGATTCACTTTATCCATTAGTGTTTTAAAGTGAATTTTTATGCATTTTAAAGGCCTGATTCATTTTACCCCAAAGTAGTGGGTAAAGTGAATCAACCATGTACTAAAAAAATTGGGTGTTTTCATATTTAAAAAATATATGATTTATGTCTCAAACACATCGGAAAGTGCCAAAGAAACTTTAATGGTTTTTTCAAATTTTTGTGTTTGTTAATTTCGGAGAAAATAATAAAAAATTACCATTTTTGATTCACTTAACCCCGTTTGACGGTACTTTAAATCGCTCGATTTCTGTAAAAATCTCTTGCACAGAAGAAGGAAATGTCGTTAAAACCGAAAAATTCAGTTCTAAAAACCTTTGAAAGAAATGAAAACTTAAACAATTAAAAACAACCGTATTGCATGATGACCAACTATTCATTTCCTACAAATAGGCGGGAAATTTAAAAATCAGGAATAATCCACCGCTTTGAAAATGTTTAGCATTAATGATTGTTAAAATAACTTTTAAAACAGTCGGTCTGACTTTCATTAAGAAATACTTTTTCCGTTTTCGTTGTACCATCAAATTATTCAAGGTATTGTTCTAGTGCTGAAATGCAGGATAAATCCCTTTGCAATTTGGTGGGAATTTATATAGTGTGTCCCAGGATTGATGTTACAGGAGGTGAGATGGACTAAAAGTTTTTGAATTTTATTTTAAGATTGTTGGATTAGGTCCCGCTTGGTCTGTAGAGAATTTTAAGAATATTTTTAGTTTTTGAAAAAACAAGTTGGCCTTGACAGTGAAGCAAAAACTAATTTCTTTTCAGGTAAACTTCTCTTTTTGTTTATTATACGGCAAAATGTTAACAAGAAAAGTTGTTTAGAATGATAAATTATGGCCTTACACAAAATTTCAGGAAGATCTACCGACTTAAATTAAGCCGTTAAAATTGTATTTATTAAAAATGACGGTTTGGTCTAAGTAGGTAGAACTTCCTGAAATTTTGTATAGGGCCATAATTTTCTATTCTGAACAACTTTTTTAGTAAAATTTTGCCATATTATAAACCAAAAGGGTAGTTTACCTGAAAAGAAAAGAAAATTTATTGTTTAACCCTGCATTGGTGTGGTGAATAAAAATGTCGCGAGTGGTGTGGTGGGATATGTGGTACCCCAACGGTTTTTTTTAAAAATATTTTTAAAGTATTTTTACGCTATTCAGGGTACTGGTAAATCTTTAACAGAGAAAAGAACATTTTCTAATTGATTTATTAAAAAAAATACAGAAAAACTTAGATTAGGTAATTTTGGGAACATAAAAACATCACTTTTCTTAGAAAATTTATACTAATCTTAAGAAACGACTTTAAACTAAAACTCTGCTTGTTGTTATTAGTAATAGGATTGAAAAACATAAAATACACACAACACTTATTTAAAATTATTTAAACACTTTCCAATGCGGCATAAACGTTGCATTTTAATACGGAATATTCTAGGTAAACATCTTTCTTGCGGCCCTTGACTTCATTAATTTTGTAGTTTGTGCATTTTACTATATCCTCTATTATCCCTTGTTCTATAAATAGATTCCAACACACAATTGCAGTTTTTAGCCTCTTTGGAGCGTTGTTTTACACCAGGAAAAAAGGTACTTAATAATATTTTCTGCTCTAGTGCGAATAGCAGTGTTCTTACATGTTTTCAACCACTTTGTGCTCTGGTTTTTACTCCAGTAAGATCTCTGCGTTTCTCCAGCTTCACCTATATCTCCACTATCTTTGGCATCTTCAATCACTTCATCGAAATCTTGATCCGTATTTGTGTCATGTGAACTTTCAGTAAGATGGTCTGACACATTCTTGCTTTTACTATCACAAACCGACTCTTCTAGTTCATCTTCACTTTCAACCTCTTTCTATAGTTCCTCTGGTCTCTGTTGCTCTTTTTCGTAGCCCTACATGTTGGGTGCTACAACAACGTTTACTGGAAAAATTACTGCTATTTTAGAAGCATGGGGTATATGATACCCCACCACACCCATGTAGGGTTAATCTAAAAATAAAGGTTTAATCTAAAGAGGTAGATCTTCCCAAAATTTTATATAGGGTCATAATTCATCATTTTGAACAACTTTTCTTGGTAAAATATTGATGTATCATGAACAAAAAGGGTAGTTTACCTGAAAAGAAAATCGTTTTTGCTTCACTGTCAAGGCCAACTTGTTTTTTCAAAAATTGAAAATATTCTTAAAATTTCTTCGGACAAAGCAGGACCTAATCCCACAATCTTAAAATAAAATTCAAATTTTTTTAATCCATCTCACCTCTTGTAACAGCAATCCTGGGACACCCTGTATATTACTGGAAATGGTTTTACGAGAAGCGTTCTGATGAAGAATCAAGCAAAAATATTATTTCCAAGTGATAAAAGTAAATAAAAGTGGTTTTCATGTGAGTTACCATCGAGTTTTATATTTATTAAGTACGTATATTAAAACGTGATTTATAAAATTTTCGGACTCGTATAGCGCTGCCTATACTAGACTTTAGTATTTAAAATTATGATTTTTGTTTTGAAACTTCATTTTCCATTATATATTTATTTACATACATCAACAGAAAACCCCCAATAATAGTTAATATAACAAATTGATATAGGTAATTGAAACATGTAGGCATATATAAAACAATAAAATATCAGAATTTTGCAATGAATGCAAGCAATAAATAATATTAATATGCTAAATAATCAAACAAATATAAAAATCGACAAATAGAGGTATAGGTGAGCGGATGGCCCTGCGAGCAAATGTTTGCCTCTCAGGCAACCGGCCCGGTTTCAAATCCCGGCGGATTTTAAAAATTGTACGCTCCCCGGCTACCACATTAACACCTGCGGTAGTTGTTAACCCCTAACAAGGGAACTCTTCCTCAGTTTTGACGGGCAAGGCTAGCCACCTACCCGGCCTATGGGTAAAGAGGGCTCATAGAACCACTTTGTGGTTAAAACAGGCCACTGGCCTATAATAAGAGGAAGAAGAAAAAATAGATAGGCAACCACAGAAAAATATTACTTTAGTTGTAATTTTACTGAGATTTCAAAATGATAGAATAAAATTTAAAAAAATGACAATAACAATTAGCATTTCTTTGTAATCTTGATATTGGACTGTTTATAAGTAGTACCTAACTAGAAGAATGGTGCTTAATATAAAAAAAATTCTCTCAAAAATTCAATAGACGACAAAAGCTCCGAACAATGTATTTTACCTGAAATCAGTTTATAAAGGAAATAAAAGTCAGACATCATTCTCTTTTTCTCTAAAGAGTCCAAATTGATTACACAACTAATATATGAATAGTTAATGCAACCACCAACATTCATTTTAAACGCTACACATTTCGAAAACCTATGTTGCACGGTTTCAATGCGATCTTTATGGCACTGATAGAATGGACACCAAACTACCGATGCATATTTTAAACTGGATCTAATTAGTGCACAATAAATGGTTTTAAGAGAAGTTACTTTCAAATCTTTTGCTTTACGTATAGTGAAATCTGCCGATTTCAAACATATTTTTGAAATGTAATCAGCGAAGGTCTTCCCATCAAAAAGAACCTCTAGATCTTTAATTATAGGCACTACACTTTGCAGCAATCAATATTAATTCTATCAAATGCTTTCAAGAAGTCTGTATATATAGAATGAACCTGATAACCCTCTTCGAAAGTATTTGGTAGGTTAATAAATTAGTCGCAGTAGAACTCCTCTTTTGAAATCCATGTTGTTCATAATGTTTCTACATTTCCAAGATGAAAAAATCGATACAAGATGATCAAGTATTTTAGCAATAGATGATTGTAGACAAATACCTCTGTAATTTTGAATATGTTTATGATATTCCAATTTAAAAATAGGCTTGATAAAAGAATATTTCCAATATGAAGGGAACTTTCCTAGATTAAGTGACAATTAAAAATTAAATGTAAAAGCACACTTATTGTGCAAATACACTTTTTTAAGAGAAAAGATAGAATACTATCCGGACCACAAGTAAAGCTGGGTATTCTTTCATTTTGAAATATATAAAAAAAATGTCTCCTAGCTTGTTAAACATTAAGTTTACGAGCATTTATAGACTTATCATAATTAAGATCAGGTACATCTAAACTATCTGATTTTACATATACAGTAAAGAAATATTAAGCAAAAATATGAACTGTGTCACTACCATAATTACTAGTCTGTCCATCCTGCAGCATCATACTTAGAAATTCACTGCCTCCATATTTACCATTAATGAAACTCCAAAATGAACAAGGATCTTCAGCAATATTGTTTTGTACTTTATCTAAATAAGATTGATAACACTCAGTAGTTAAAAGCAACATTGATCAAAGATTTAAAAAATTGATATAATCATTAGCAACACGTTTGCTTAAAATGTTTATAAGCAATTTTGCAATAATATAGTTCTGAAGTTCCAAACTATACCAACTTGGAAATTTAGACTAATATTTAACTATAGTAGGCGCAAAGATGTCCTTTGAAGTGTAATAGTATATTATGATACGAGTTTTATAAGAAAAATTTTGTAGCATGCACGGGTTTAGGGTACGACGAGCTAAGCGAGGAGTGCCCTAAAGGAGTAAGTGCAACAAAATTTCTTATAAACGAGGTATCATACAGTATTTTATCTAGTACTTATAAAATTTCAAAATCTAGGAAATTTCCCAGCATTTCTACAGTGCAATGAAGGCGGCTATTGACAGTTTGATATGTACATGAAGCGAAGTACCTATGCTTGTCAACATTAACAAAATTAATTACTCTGTTTCTAGTATTTTTATTATAGCATCGCTTTTTGTCTATTATGATACGTAAACAAGTATCGTAATAGCCTCAGTACGAACACAAAGTAGATAAATTACATTACAGAATTGTTCAAGTGTCCAGGGGCAGACTGACAACAATTTTGTGGCACTGAATCTTAGGGGTAGCAGGCCACTTATTACTTGTTAGCTATATTTATCTATAAATTTCTATACCTACCTTTAGGTCATCGCTATATCTCTTAGTTAACAATCGATCACTATAAAAGTATATTTGAGGCCCGTCTCTAGCATCAGTGAAGACGTCGCGGATTCTAGTTTATGATGTTATAAATGGCGCCAACAAGTTAAACTCAAATATACTGATATAAGCCAAGAAACTTGTAACTTCACTTTCTATCAACTAATAACAATACGATTATTGAACTCCCTATCAAAATGAAAGAAAGCAATACTTGTAGCTGGTTTTATTAATACTCGAACATTACTACCATCGATCAGACAATTAGCATCTTTACTATTACTACCTCACGCAGGGTACCCCAAATAGTTTAACTTAAAACGCTCGTAAGTCTAATGGTTACACAGTTTTTATATGCAAAAATATCATCAGATTCTAGCTACCACACTTATCTTTGTGCCGATATACTCGCAGACATTTAATACGTCCCGTTACTCCTAACACATGTCAGCTTGACAGGTTCCAACCTCGGCTGTCATTTGCTATACCTCGACCCTCAATACTGCGGTAGATTAGCTTTCCAATACTGTCCGCCTAATAGTTGTTGCTATAAATCGAATTTCCAGGTAACAAAAGGCAAATTCCACATTAAACTACCTACCCTGTTCACAGGCAATAAACTTCGCAATCGTTGAATTCGTGTTTCCCAGATCGCTTCACAGCTTGAATATAAATATTCATTGGAAAAATGACATCTGCTTAATGAACTCCTTTACAGGAACGGCTGGCTAGTAAACCAATTCTTTACTATCACCAAACCAGAATAAATGGCGAGATTGTCATTTACACCCCACGAAAACTCTTGCCTTTTTTAAAAGCTGATATACAAATTTTTCTCAAACAAACAAACGTTGTTATTATATCTTCCCTAGCAACGAACAAAGCCAATCTGATATTAATTTTATCGCGTCACTCTCACTAGATTCCTCATTCAACACTAGTATTAATATCAAATGCTTTTGACACGTAACAAACTCCCCCCTTACCAGAAAGGAAAAATTTCAACGAAATTTTTAACTAAATAAAAACTTTATCCTAAAAGGATACATACATATACGCTAGAGAGTCATTAAACCGTCTGTCATAAGACGTCTCTAACAATTAATCTAAAAAAAAAACCCAGTACCCACACCACAAACAAGCAACTACACTGTAGAGACGGTGATGACCCCAGGAGGAACCCAGGACCAGATCAACCCCACGACAAGGATCAAGATTGTTCGTCGCTGCTGGATGTAAATGCTGCGCCGGTGAACAACCCTGTAACAACCTGTCGTGAAGAAGTTCCACCCCCATGAACCCCACAAAATCACTCCAAATCCCCACAGCGTACCCCCCCTGACAACTTCCAATAAACCCCCGAGGCGGAAGCACACCTCCACACAGTTTCAGGTACTGTCAGACCGAAAATAGTTAAGCCAAAACGAAGAATAACCAGGATCTTTCTTTTGACAACCCTGGGGAGAAAGCAACCCCAGTGAAAGAGGGTTAAAGAAACCAGAAAAGTGAGAGGCAGAAGCCAACATCCACACAACTCTCATACGCTCCGACGGAGGGATTCTTCAGCGCCCCGAACGGCCTGAAGAAAATCCCCACCAATCTTCATCCACATCCAACAATCACTCATCACCAGAGATTTCATCCGCACCAGATCAAAGAGAAATAAAAGAAAACAAATTGTCATTCATCTAAGTAAACAGTTCATTCAAAACAAAATCGACATTCACTACATTACAAGAGAGAAATATAGACAAAGCTTTAAGAAGAAAAGAAGGCGAAGAATGAAGGACTGGTCATCTTAAAAATTTTGTTTTGTAGGGAAACACCCTATATCCCCAAACCCCAAGGGATACCTAAAAGAAACGAAGAAGTTGTACTTCTTTAACGATTAATCTCGTTACCCTTATGTCCCCTTAGGAAAAACAGGATAACGTAACGCTCTTCCAATACAATCAAAAAGAAAACCATCCATTAACATTTCCCAACAGGGAACTCCGTATATGTTATACCCAAAAGAGGGAAAAGAACAAGATATTAAAGTTTCCCAAATAGTGTCCTTCCCGACTGTGCCCTTCCAACCACACTATACCTTAAAATGGGGAAAGAACAAGATATTAAAGTTTCCCAAAGATTGACCTACCCTACTGTGCCCTTCCAACCACCCTATGCTTTACAGGAGGGAAAGCAAGATAAAAATGCTCCCTAAAGTGACCTTCCCTACAGTGCCCATCCAACCACCCTATGCACATCACACATCATTAATTGATCTCAGAGTTATCATAAAGTTTCAAATCCTTGGCATGCCAAGTCCCCTTTAATATTTTTCCGTCAGGATCTTTGAGTTCATAAACCCATCGTGAAAACTTTCGATTAATAATAAACGGTCCTATAAATTTTGCAGCAAGCTTGGAAGTAAACTGACGAGCAGCATCTGATAACACATAGTGTCTACGCAACACTGCTTGATCCGGAACGAACTCGAAAGGTCGTCGACGAAAGTCATAGCGAGTTTTTGACTTTTGATAAGCCTTATCCAAACGACGTTTAACATCAGCATACAGTTGCTTGAGTACTATAGAACGATTATCTAAATCTCTATCCCGATTAAATTGAATTTCCGGATTTCCATCACCAACTACCGGTTCGTGATTTAATATGATTTCTCTGCCAAAATTAATGAAATATGGAGTTTTTCCCGTAACTTCATGAACTGAGGTACGTATAGCACAAACTACGTGAGACAGATATTTATCCCAATCTCGATGACGATCTGATACATAAGCTGTCAACATAGTTTTCAGCACTCTGTTTATACGTTCCGTAGGATTAGCTTGCGGATGATAATTGGCAGTAAACGAAATCTTACAGCCATACTTCTGATTTAAAGTTTGAAACTCATGACTGCGAAACTGAACGCCATTATCACATATGATTCGCTTGGGAACCCCAAACATCAAAAATACGTCTTCCTCAACAATACGTGAGATAACCTTAGCTGATGCTGTACGGAGCGGAAACACTAATGGAAACTTACTAAAACAATCAGCCACTACGAATATATACGCGTATCCTCGTACTGAACGAGGTAAAGGACCTACAATATCACAACAGATTAGTTCCCAAGGCTTCGAAATTAATGAATGTCCACCCATATACCCTGCAGGGGCTCTCTGTTCTGGTTTAATTCGTTGACACGTTTCGCAACGGCGAACATAAGCAGCCACATCATAACGAAGTTTAGGCCAGTAGTATCTTTGTGCAATACGATGAAAAGTTTTATTAACACCCGTATGACCAGCGGTCGGAATATCGTGATTTTGTTTGATAACTTCTTGGCGTTGAGTCTGTGGAACAACCAGTTTCCAATGATCTTCATCATCTGCCAAGTCTGGATAATCGGTTCGAACATATTTATACAATTGACCGTCACTAACTCTCCAATGGGGAAATTTTCGAGGATTGTTAATAACAAATCGACACATACGATGATACCATGGATTACCAGCAGGACCAAACTGAACGTTAATAGCATCAATGACAGGAACAGCACGAGACAAAGTGTCAGGCACAACATGTTCTTTACCTTTTCGATGAATAATGTCAAAATCATATTGTTGAAGGCGAACTGCCCATCGAGCGATACGACCAACAGGGTCTTTAATACTATTAAGCCATTTTAAGCTATAATGATCAGTTACTACCGTGAACTTAGTTCCCTCAATATATGGTCTAAGTTTTTCAATAGCAAAAAGGACAGCGAGGCATTCACGCTCTGTTGTGCTAAAATTTCGTTCGTTTCTAGTAAGCGACCGACTAATGTAACATATAACTTTCTCTCCATCAGCTTGATGTTGAGTAAGTACGGCACCAATACCATAACCAGAAGCATCCGTTTGAATAACAAAGGGTACCGAAAAATCAGGGCAAGCTAATATCGGAGCAGATATCAAATGTTCTTTAATATCACTGAAGGCTCGTTCACAATTACTATCCCAGAAAAATTTCGCATTCTTGCGGAGCAAGGATGTAAGAGGTCCGATAAGTGAAGAAAAATTCGGAACAAAGCGACGATACCATGACGCCATACCAATTACACGACGTACTTCCTTCACTGACACAGGAGTAGGAATACGATTAATTGCATCTACTTTTTCTGGGTCTACTAATAAACCGCGTGAATTCACTACATAACCGAGATACTTAAGTTCTGGCTTACAAAAATGACATTTATTTTGGCTTAAAGTAAGACCAGCAGCTAATAACCGAGACACAACCTCACGAAGAGTAGAAAGATGTTTTTCGAAAGTTGGCGTACAAATTACAATATCGTCAAGATACGTAAAGACATATGGTTCCAAATCAGCACCAATAACCCTATCAATTAGGCGTTGCCACGTTGCCGGCGCCGTATGCAAACCAAACGGTAGGCGGCGAAATTGAAATAACCCCCTATTAGGCACAGTAAACGCTGTTAAAGGGCGTGAAGAAACAGCCACAGGTATCTGCCAATATGCGGATTTAATATCAAGAGTCGTAAGATAATGTGCGTCACGAAGTTTATCCAAAGTACTTGATACATATGGAATAGGATAAGCATCAGGTTGACTGACTTTATTAAGTTGGCGATAATCAACACAGAACCGATAACTACCATCTTTCTTTTTAATCATTACTATCGGAGATGACCAAGCAGAAGTCGAAGGTTCTACCACTCCCTCATCCAATATTTTCTTTAACTCAAGATCTACCTGTTTCTGCAGAGCAGGAGAAATAGGATAATATCGCTGCTTAATAGGCGACGATGTGGTTTTAATCTCATGTTCAACAAGATGAGTGCATCCTAACTTATTTCCCATTTTACTAAAAACTTCTTTGACAAAACAATCTAATTGTTCTCGCTGAACTTCAGATAAATGTTCTACAGCCTGTATTGCATTAACTTCCGGGATCAAGTGATCTTTCGAGAAGGTCCATTCGTTAATTCTAAGATCGGTTACAATACCCATTCTACGCAAAAAATCGCATCCCAAAATCAATGTATGGGGTACGGAAGGCACAACTAATAACTCACAAGTACAAACTCTATCGCGAAGCATAAGTGGTACTGTAACTATACCTAATATTTGACATTCTGCACCGTCAGCAACATTACATGTCCTATCTTTACTTGGTGTAAGCCTACAATGACCTTTCAACAGCTCCCATCCCTTTCTACCAACAACAGTATGCGAAGCACCCGAATCTAACAATCCAAGAATCTCATTACCAAAAATTGAAACTTTAAGATACGGTCTCTCATCAGGACCTGCGTGACTTAAAATATAATCTAAAACAGCTTTAGAACTAAAATCCGAATTATTTACAACATTGACGGAAGAATTTATTTGACACCGCGCTATTCGGTCGTCTAGCGGCGTCGACCCCCATTTCCCGAACATGAAGGGCATGTACGGACAGTAAAATCAGGTCGTCCACAACCATAGCAATATTGTTTACTATTTGCTGAACAGTTACGCGCAAAATGATTCGGTTTATCACATTTCCAACATCTCAAATCAGAAGGCTTGGTTGAATTGATTACGTTCGGTGGGTTATTACTACGAGTTTGAACGTAACCCTCATTTGAGGATACATTCACTGTATGAATCCTAGCATTACATTTCGACTTTTGATAGGCTAGATCGGGTTCTAACATTCGATTTCCCTGAGTGGGAGGTCCACGGAACCGTTGTGCACGCACATGTGCATCTTCAACAGCTTTACACACTCGAAGTAATTGTGAAAAGGAAACTATGTTCTCTAAAGCCAGTTGGGTTTGGAAATGTGGTAATAAATTCCTACGTATTAGATTAAGGCGCTTTGTTTCAGAAGGCATCGATGGTAACCGATGGAATAAGTTTTCCATTATCGACACAAATACGGTCACGGGTTCATCGGCCCCCTGAGTACGATTGCGTATTTCATCCCATAAGCAAGCTTCATAATCACATGGAAGAAAAGCTGAACGTAACGCATTAACTAACTGGTCCCAATTATACAAAGTATTTTTAACCGATCGATACCAAATCAAAGCATAATCGGTGAAAAATTCAACAGCCGAAGTAAAAAGTTGTTCCTTAGTAACCCCACGCGCCATTCGCAATTCTTCAATACGCTCTAGGAAACTAGACAATCCCGATTGACCATCGAAACGAAGGTTCCATTTATTCATCGGAAGGTAATTGTTATAACGTGGAGTAGCATCAATGACTTTAGTGCTGTTAAAACCAATAGGTGTCGGTAACGTTTGAAACTGTTGACTATCAATTACATTTGAATAATTAAAATGGTTTGGTGATTGATTGGCTTGTAATGGCTCATCGTCAAGGTCCATCAAGTTAACTGTTTGTGAACTAGAAGGAACTACAGGTTTATTTTCAGATGTTAATCTGGACTCGAGATCGTCCATAGCCCCTAAACACCTATTATATAGCTCATCTTTATCATCTGCTGAAGACCCCTCAAAAACTAACCGTTCTAGTCGATTTGAAATATGTACCAAGCGGGTCTGAATACGTTTATAATCATTACCACCCCTAACAAATGACTCAGAAGCTAGTATCTCTTCCACAAGAATGTCAAGCTTCCTACTGCATATATCCAATTCTTCTACGTTATTCAATTCTACTTCCGGGAACGAAGCATTTCCCGTCTTCTCTAACCTAATACGCGCTCTAAGCAATTTACGCTTTTCCGGCATATTTCCCTTACAAACAACTCCCCGTATTCGTAATTCATAATCTATCTCGTCTACCAATAACCTATCAACATCCATTCTGATTCCTCAAAGTAAAACCCTTTTTACCACAAGTATACCGTTTTATGTATTATTCTCAAAGTAATTCTTTGGTTTGTCACGTTCTGACGATATTTTTCCACTTACATAAACGAGTACAGAAAGTTATGTATAACTATTGTCAGTATTGCTCCTTTCTATTATAGTACGACCTAAAGGTATATGTTCCAATCTTGTTAAAGCCCCCGTTAGCTCTTCAAAAATCTTATTAAAGCCCCACGTTGGGCGCCAAACTTGTTAGCTATATTTATCTATAAATTTCTTTACCTACCTTTAGGTCATCGCTATATCTCTTAGTTAACAATCGATCACTATAAAAGTATATTTGAGGCCCGTCTCTAGCATCAGTGAAGACGTCGCGGATTCTAGTTTATGATGTTATAAATGGCGCCAACAAGTTAAACTCAAATATACTGATATAAGCCAAGAAACTTGTAACTTCACTTTCTATCAACTAATAACAATACGATTATTGAACTCCCTATCAAAATGAAAGAAAGCAATACTTGTAGCTGGTTTTATTAATACTCGAACATTACTACCATCGATCAGACAATTAGCATCTTTACTATTACTACCTCACGCAGGGTACCCCAAATAGTTTAACTTAAAACGCTCGTAAGTCTAATGGTTACACAGTTTTTATATGCAAAAATATCATCAGATTCTAGCTACCACACTTATCTTTGTGCCGATATACTCGCAGACATTTAATACGTCCCGTTACTCCTAACACATGTCAGCTTGACAGGTTCCAACCTCGGCTGTCATTTGCTATACCTCGACCCTCAATACTGCGGTAGATTAGCTTTCCAATACTGTCCGCCTAATAGTTGTTGCTATAAATCGAATTTCCAGGTAACAAAAGGCAAATTCCACATTAAACTACCTACCCTGTTCACAGGCAATAAACTTCGCAATCGTTGAATTCGTGTTTCCCAGATCGCTTCACAGCTTGAATATAAATATTCATTGGAAAAATGACATCTGCTTAATGAACTCCTTTACAGGAACGGCTGGCTAGTAAACCAATTCTTTACTATCACCAAACCAGAATAAATGGCGAGATTGTCATTTACACCCCACGAAAACTCTTGCCTTTTTTAAAAGCTGATATACAAATTTTTCTCAAACAAACAAACGTTGTTATTATATCTTCCCTAGCAACGAACAAAGCCAATCTGATATTAATTTTATCGCGTCACTCTCACTAGATTCCTCATTCAACACTAGTATTAATATCAAATGCTTTTGACACGTAACATACTGCAAAGCTGTGCACACTGCTCACAGCTCGTGAAGCACCCCAATGTGCTGCAGGCAAAACATTTTTTAGGGGTTTAAGGTCATTATAGTTTTGAAGTACATACCTACGCCAAATATTTCTGTAATAATACAAAAGCTTCCCTGGACTCGTAAGTTACCTTACTTAAGGTAATAAAATGTAAGTACTGAATAAGTTATTGATTTTCTGCTTCTTGGACCTATTGTAATGTATGTCAATCTGGATGCTGTAAACATGTTAACTCGAGAACGACATAACTTATCAGGATGCTTTTTGCTCTATTTTATTATTATTATTTATTTATTTACAGAGCACCAATTGCACAAAAATAAGTGACTAGTACATTTTGATATTGTTACTACACCTACGTTAACTGTACAGTATAAAAGTCTCAAGGAATAGTATTAATTTTCTCTTAGCTAATGTTAACAATACTATTGGTTATTGATTGTCAGTACCAGTGTCAGCCAGTGTCAGTATGGTGACTGATTTAGTAACCCTTTCGGATTAGCTTTTAATGATAAACGAAAGAAGTCAAATTTGCATTTGTTTTCCATTCGTTTCATTCTATTAATTGGCCCATTGTAGTATAATAGGAATTATATACTGAAATCTACAATAATCTTTTTACTCTGAGTTTTCTAGCAGATATATACATTTCAAGAACATTCCTGCAATCCAAAATCCCATTGATGACTTTGTAAAGAATGCATAGGTCATAATATCTTCTTCTACTATTCGAACACTTGATTGTTCCCAAATGTGGTATGATTACTACAATAATAATAATAATAATATCAAGAGACTCAATCACATGAGAATTCTTAATTCCAACACAGCAGCCCAAGAATGAATAAAAAAAAAAGAATGTGATCAATCGCTCGTCTACAGTTGACTGTAAGTTATTATACGCTCTGGACATAGCCAGCAGTGGGGAAAGCAGGTGACTAGCGGTTCTAGGACACATATACGAAAAACCAATATTTGATCTAGTGCGTGATTCAGGAATTTTAAAATTCAGTTTAGATAATAAATCCGGTACGTCTTAATGATAATTTACTAAGATATAAAGAAACAGTAAAAGTTGGTTATTACGTCTCATATCAAGTGTACTAAGATTCAATAAACGGAGTAAGGTAATGTAATCACAATGCATTACATATTTATTCTTCATAATCGCAGTATCTTAGAAACCTTTTTTGGATTCGTTCTAATTTCAATATATAAACAGGGTTCCAAATAACTGCACTATACTCCATTCTTGATCGAACTAAACTATTAAACAGAATTAGTAACGTTTCTTCATTGGTAAACTGTAATGAGTTCCGAATTAAGAAGCCAAGTTGCTTAGATGCTGGTTTAGTTACGTTATCAATATGATCATTAAATTTTAAGGAAGAATCAAAAATAATTCCGAGACCTTTGCACGAGTCAACATGTTTCAGAGTGACAGAGTTTATAGTATAGTCATGTGAAATGGAAACTAATTTACAAGAGTACATCATACACTGACACTTATTAATATTAAATGCAACTGATTTTTTTACAGACCAATCATGGATTTTATTCAAATCATTCTGCGAATGTTTACAATCCTCAAGGGTTTTGATTTCTAGAAATAATTTAAAATTGTCTGCCGTCTGTACTACATTACCAATATCATTGATGGAGATTAAGAATAATAGTAGCTCCAAAACGCTCCCTTGTGGAACACCTGAACAAGCTACAAACTCCTGTGAGTAAAAGCCATTACAATTAAGAAATTGAACTCTATCTAGCTTTTTTAACAATAAGAAATGGTTCACAGTATTGAAGGCCTTCGAGAAGTCGGTGTAAATTACATCAACCTGACAACGGCTCTCCAGTGCCTCCGATACGACTGTGTAAAAAGGCTTAAATTAGTAATTGTGGAACGTTTGGGTATAAAACCATGTTGATCTGTAGATAATAAATTACTGATTTGAATGATTTAATGCTTTATACTGTTATGCAAAATGCACTCCAAAAGTTTAGAAAAAGCACTCAACAAAGAAATTATTACGTAGCTATATCTGACCTAGAACCACTTTTGAACAGAGGCACAATTTTAGCACTTTTCCACTTGGTAGGACATACTGACAATTTTAAAATTAAATTTAGAATTTTTTCCAGTGAAATCATTAAAAACTCAGCGCAACCTTTTACTACATAAGTCGGAATGTTGTCAGGCCCACAGGACCTTGTATTTTTCAATTAAAGAATGGAGTAGCATATTTCGTCGTTTGAAATATGGCTAATGGATATGTTGGCAAAAAATTCCAAATTATCTACAAACACATGGTTATTACCACCGTTATTTGAATAATTGCTACAGAAAGAATCAGCAAATGCTTGTGAAATATTTGCGCCATTCATTCATTCATTAACAGCACTACAGGCTACTTTGGCCTATGGCTTCAACTCTTTTCCTCCATAGTTTCCTATCTTGGATCTCTATTTTCCATTTTATTAGCTCGCCACCCTGTAGATCCTCTTCTATTTGTCTTCCTTCTGGTTCTTGTTCGTGTGCTCTCCGAATGGGTTCTTCTTTCCTTCTCCTCATCACATGTCCGAACCATCTTAATCTATTTTGTCTTAGTACTACGGCAATGTTTAATAATAATAATAATAATAAATCAGTTTATTGCATACACATAATCGTACACAAATGGTAGGAGTTTGGCATAGCCAGTCTTCCACTCCCCCAATATTAAATTATATTACATGTGGTGCAAAGCATAATACTTAACTATAAATAATAAATAATAATGTCGAAAAAGAAATTTAAAAAAATGTAACAAGGAGAAAATATATACATATAGTAAAGATAATGTAGAGAGGAGATAGTATAATTTCTCATCCTTTTAAAATTAGTGTTCTTAATTTGTTTTTAAAACAGTAATATCTCTCGTCAAGAAAATTATACAAGAGGTTCAGCAATGTAGGTGCCATATCCTACGAAAAACATCCTTCAAACTTAGAGGAATGATGTTGTGGTATGGTAAAATTGTCAGTTCTTATATTTATATTGTGAACATCAGATCTCTTTGTAAGTAGATCGTACAAATATTTTGGTGTTCTGTTTAATAACAATTTGTATAAAAACATGATGTACAGGTAGGTATTACGCTGTTTTACATTGAATTCGCAAAGTGATTTCAGAGAAGGAGTTATATGCTGTCCGTACTGAACATTACAAATATATCAAATACATGCATTTTGTGCATTTTGTGTTAGCTTCTTTAAATTGTTCTTGTACTTCTTTGTTGGTTCTCCTGCGCCATGTTTGGTCGTCCTTTATGCCTCCAAAAATTCTTCGAAGTATTTTTCTTTCCCATGCCATTAGACTGTTTTCTACTGCTTTTGTTAACACCCACGTTTCACTTCCATATACTAGTATGGGTTTAATCACTGTATTATATATACTTATTTTCGCTGCTCTTGGTACACTTTTGTTAGTTAATAAATAGTTTAAGGCACCTGCGCACTTCGATGCTTTCAACATTCTTATTTGGATTTCAGTTTCTTGTTTTCCTTCACTATTCATTTCAACTCCTAAGTATGTCAGGCTGTTTGTTAATTTGAAGGTCAGTTTTCAGTTAGTTGTTTTTATTTGTAGTTCATGACTTTTGTTTTGTTTTGTGTTGCCCATTATCATGTAGTTCGATTTCTTTATATTAATTTCCAGTCCTGCCTCTTGGGCTTTTCTTTCGAAACTCTTCACCAAACCCATAAGTTGTTATTTTGTTCTGGACATTATGACTACATCATCAGCAAATGCTAGTATTTGGAAGGGACCACTTAAAATTTCTGTGGATGCATTAATTTTTGCTCTCCTGATAATATATTCTAATGTGATGTTAAAAAGTTGTGGTCTCCTTGCTTTAGACCTGTATTACTTACGAATCCCTTGGAGAGGCAGCCTTTGTATCTTACTTTGTTATTTGTTTTTCTTAAGGTTAACGTTACTAGGTCTATCAAGTCTTGGCTATACTGTAATTCTTTCATCGCTTGTATTATCGTTGTTCTGTGTAATCTGTAGAAAGCTTGTCGAAAATCTAGAAATAATGCATGCATTCTTATGTTCTTTTTTCTACATTTTTCATGAATTTGCCTTAGTATAAAGATTTGATCTACTGTAGATTTTCCTTCCTTAAATCCTGCGTGGTAATGTCCTATCTTTCCTTGTGATTCTTGTTTAACTTTTTGGTTGATTAATGATGCCAGAATGTTATAAGTTGTGTTTAGGAGAGAGATTGGTCTATAGTTCTCTTTTTGTTGTTTATTTCCTTTTTTGAAGATTGGGCATATTAACGCCGTTTTCCAATCCGCTGGCAGTTCTTTCTTAACCCATATGAATGTTTTATTAGTTCCATAGGAATTTGGTCTGTTCCAGGGCTTTTATTATTCTTTCCTTTCTTTACTATTCTTTGGAAGTCTTCCCATGTCGGTAAATTACCCTCTTCAACTATGCTGCGATCCTGGTTTACTGTTGCTGCATCCTCGTTTATTTTTTCAAAATATTGTTGATAGATCTCTGCTATCTTCTCCTCGTTCATGCACAGTTCTCCTGCTTCGTTCCTTAGGCCTATTGTTTGCTGCTGAAAACCTTTTCTTTCTTCTTTTATTATTCCGTAGAAGCCCTTTATGTTCTTTATATTAAACGATTCCTCTAGTTCTTTTATTTCTTCTTCTATTTTTTCCGTTTTCTTTTTTCTGCATATTGATTTGACTTTGTTTCTTGTTCGTTTGTACCGGTTCTCTGATTCTGGTGTTTGTTGCTGGAACCACTGTTGTTTTGCTGTTTTACTTTCTTCGATTGCTTCTTGACCAGAGCTGGGCAAATTACTTTTAAAAAGTAATTAATTACTAATTACCAATTACCGCCCAATGCAGTAATTTAATTACCAGAGATTCAATTACCCACAGAAAATAGTAATTCAATTACCAATTACTTAGTAATTGTAATTGTACAACTTCAATTACTTTTTCAATTACTTTCAATAAAAATTATTGTCATATACGTAGTTTTATTTAGTAGAACCTTCTTGCAAGTTGCAACTATCATTAGTGTTGTGTCGATTCGTAATCGTAATCTAAAATTGCTTAATTTTTATGTTTTGTTAGCTATAGTAACCTACATACTCTTTCACTTTTGAACGTTTTTTGATAATTAAATCTTGTAGCTACATGCACCGTTCACCAAAACCAAAAGTTTTTAGTTTGTTTTGAAGTAAGATGTAAGTAAATAAATAAAATCAAGGATAACCATTATACAGGGTGTCCCAAAAAAATGCGACACCGATATGGCATAGATTCCTTAGGTTATGATAAACCGATTAAACCTAATATACCTTAGTACAAAGCCCTTCAGTAAGAAGGTATAGGGACTTGAAAGTTCAAATGTATATATTTTTTTATATTAGTTTCCACATAGGTTATCACTGAAGTTGAGCTTTTTATCACGATTGCGGATTTAGTTGCCGAGGCCCTTGGGGCCAAAGCAAATAAACCACATGAGGGATAAAAAGGAACTTCCACTGCCGTGGGGTACACTATTTTTTGAAATCGCGAGATTACAACATTTTAATCAACTTTTGTAGGTTATGTTGACGTCGGTTGACGTTTACCTATTGTCCAGCCGCCTACAAAAAGTCGTAAAACAATGGATTACTTCACTGCCCTTTTCTCGTATTTTATTTGACGATTTCGACGTTCTTCACTGCCAATTTCGACGTTCTTCACTGCCGATTTAAAAAAAAAATTTTTTTTGAATATGAAGAAATGTCGAATTTCATTTTGGCTACATTTTGTAATTATATTACAAAAAATTGCACGCTGAATATGTTATAAAAGTAATTTTTCCATGTTCGTAATAAATTAATCCACTCGTTTTGCATCGCTCGCTCGTAAATTAAACATTGAAAAACTCTCACTTTTCTTAACTTCTAGAACAATGTACTATTAAATAAGCCTAACATGAGGCTGGATGACGAAAATATGTAACTTACCTAAGTATACAGGGTGGAGCATTGGATTTTTTAATTGTTTGATAGCAAATGTCTATTTAGATTTTGTAGAACACTACGTGGTGATTCAATTGCCGCAACTTGAGTATTTTTTGTTGGATCAGTTAGAATAGATATTTATGCACTAAGGGAGATATGTATATGTTTTTTTCCTGAGGTTGACATGTGTTACAGACCGAGGGCTCTGGCCTGAGGTCTGTAAGTCAGCCTAAGGTAAAGAACATGAATATCTCCCGTGGAGTATACACTATTTTTTCTACTAGCATATTCGTAAAAATAGTATGAAATTTCAAAATGTCATAATAACATTTAAAACTAGAATATGTAAGTAACATCAAGGATTGCCTCATTGTATGTTGCTAAGACGTTAATTGTAGTTGCATTGTTACCATGAGTTTGAGGGAGAAATAATTTGACAAGTCCCTTGGAAGTTTTGAGTAGCTTTTCAGATTTTGTTTCTATGACGAAAATGTACAATATCATGTTGCTAATAGATTAAATATTTTTTTACCCCTATATAGGAAAGTAACATTTTTTGTCGCCTGTTAGGGGTTTCCCGAAAATATACGTTTGGTCCCCTGGTCGGTTTCCAATAGCAGTGGGAGGGAATATAATACATTGACTACCGTTGCCATTAGAGACGGGAGGCAATGTGATTAATAATAAATCAACTAACCTCCTGGTTTTCATATTTAAATATTTTTGAATGCAGCTGAATACAAGAGATTGCCACATCAAAAAATGTAAAAGTGTTGAATGTATAACTCTGGGCTAAAACGTAAGTGCATGCATGATTACAATTGATTAGGTACTGTTCTCGCTAACGCTGAAGAATTAAACTACATCCGCGGAAGGGAATGATAGATTTTACTCCCTAGTAATACAAATAGCTATAAAAAATGTATTAGGTAACTTGAAATTTTAAAACAAAATATCAATTTGGTGTTGATCAGGGACTGTTGAAAGTTGAGACTTGACTGATAAACCTAGTTGAAAACCGCTAATTGAAATAAGAATTTGTACAGCAGATACAAAAATAGGTACAAACTATGAAAACTAAGAATGTTTTATCTAACGAGATCGTATCAACACTAAAAGATGTTACCATCCCAACTACTAAAACTTTTTGAAAACAAAAGGTAAATGTCCCTTTGTCCTATATTTTAAACCAATGTTTCTGATGAAGGTAACAATGAATTAGCGAAACGTAAAAGATATTTTTAAATAACGATAATTTTAATTATGTGTAATGACAAAAACGACAAAATTTTTTGCTTACGCTGTTAAAAAAATGTAAATTAGGTGATTTTATCTCTAAATCTGTAAAATAAAGGTTTTTTTGTGAGGAAAGTAGAATTCTTTTGGGTAGTCTTATTTCCGAAAATAACCAAACACGAACAAAATTTTCAAACGAGCCGGTACTTCACACCATAAAAAAGTAAATTAAGCGTACAAAATCTCAACCTAATCGGCAGTCAACAGGACTTTATTTGTTGAGTTTGCGAAGTATTGCAAAGACTGCAGTTTGGATTCGTGACATAAACATCATACCTTCTGAAGCGATGATAAGGGAATTTACAGGCGCACATCTGACACATAATATCCGCGATCAGATTACCGAGTTAAAAAGAAATAATAAACCACTATGCAAGTTCGATACCTTCCACATAATTAAATTGATTCAATAATATTCCCTCCAAATTGTACGTAAAAACCCTAGAAAAGTAGCTAATCACATGTTACTAAAGTTTGTCGTTAACAGCCTATTCAGATCCCCTAGAATTAGGAACTTGTCCCCAAATCTGGCAACACTGCTCGTGACGCATCGCAGAAAATGCGATAGTTGCTGTTTTCGACTCGCCAGATAAATTAAGCTTCTATTGTCGGGGAATACCCTATTGCGTTTTTCTTAATATGTAACTTCTCTTATTTTTTGCGTTCTGAAGATTTGGCACCCAATCGAAGTCAGTAATTTAGTAACTGAAATACCACAAAGTAATTCAGTTACCTCGAGTAATTTCAATTACCACAGGTAATTTAAATACTTGTAAAGTAATTTAAATACTTTAGAGTAATTTAATTACACAAAAGTAATTGAGTAATTGAATGTAGTAATTAATTACTTTCAAAAAGTAATTTTCAAGTACTTTTTAACAAAAATGGCAATTCCCAATTACAATTCCCGCATTTTGAAAAGTAATTCAATTTCAAGGCAAATACACAAAAAGGAATTTAATTAGTAATTTAATTAAAAAGTAATTAATTACTGCTCAGCTCTGTTCTTGACACTCTCTGTCGAACCAGTCCTTTTTCCTTCTAACTTCTATTTCTGTAATTTGTTCTTTGCATTCCAATAGTGACTTTTTTATCTGGAGCCATTCGACTTCTATTTCTTTTTCGATCTTCTTATTTTTTAGGCTTTCCTCCAGTATATCTGAATATTTCTTCTTGTATTTCTCTTTCTTTAAGTTTTCCGCTAAACTTTTTTTCTTGTTTCGATGTTTATTGTTATACTGTGTTTTTGTTGCAGCGTTTTGATTCTTTGCATGAAGTGGTTCGAGCCTATCTCCGCTCCTCTACACGATCTGACTTGTTTTACATGCTCCATTTGCCTTTTCGATACGAGGACATGGTCTATCTGGTTGAGGGTGTTTCCATCAGGGCTGCGCCATGTTGCTTTGTGTATATTTTTTCTTTTTTTCATTGTGCTTTTAATTACTAAGTTGTTTCTTGCCGCTAAGTTTAGTAATCGCTCACCGTTGTCATTAGATATTTTGTCGAGACTTTCGTTCCCAGCTATTGCTTCTATTTCTTTTCCTTTCCCTATTTTAGCATTCTGGTCTATTATTAAAATTGTATCGAATATCGGGATTTTGCTGATTGTATGTTCCAGCCTATCGTAGAATTCCTCTTTTTGTTCGTCTTCTGCCACCTCTGTTGGTGCATATGTATTGATAATACTTATTTTTCTGTGTGGTCCTCTTATTCTCAATAGGCTTATTCTTTCATCTATTAGTTTCACATCTACAACTTTATCTTTAACATTTTCGTTTACCAGAAAACCTGTTCCAAATTATCTACAAACACATGGTTATTACCACCGTTATTTAAATAATTGCTACAGAAAGAATCAGCAAATGCTTGTGAAATATTTGCGCCATCCTTCAGCTTATTGCCAAGGACATCAACCATTGGGATGAGGATGCCATTTAATTTGCATTTCTGATTAATATAACTCCAGAATTGTTTTGGATCGGTAGCAATGTTTTGTTCAACAGATAATATATATAAGCTGTACGCATTTTTTATGAGATTTCTAGATTCTTTTCTAAATTGTCTGTACCGATTTAAGTGAAATGATGATCCCGTGGTTTTATATAACCTTCTAGCTTTTTCTTTACGTTTCAAATTTTTAATGATATCTCGATTAAACCAAACTGGATATTTTGATTGACGTTTAAGAGATTTTGGAACGCAGTGATCTAGAATTGAATAAAGAATCTCATAAAATTAGTCAGTTGCATCATCAACATTTTTAATGCTATCAATAGCGCTCCAATCCGCATCTCTCATTAAGTGATACAGTAACAAAAATTTGCCTTTCTTATAATTATATAGGTACCATTTCCCTATTTATTTATTTATTTATTTAATTTGCACTCAGCCAACAGCCGTTAGGCCAATTATAGGCGTCGCTGTGCAGTTATGAGGACTTCCAACCCCACTAACGACTGTCATGATGTTGTTATGACCGCCGGGACCAACTTTTTTCCGTGATAGCCGTACCACGAGGCGCCGAGAGATGCAGCCGTGGAACTCCCATCCAAGTTCTGACCAGAGACAGCGTTGTTTTACTCTGCTAATCGAACGTGGACGCTTGTTCAAGCTACACCACTCGGGACCTAAATTTAAATTACATTTCTTAACCTTATCCGGTACTATACAGATATCACACTTTAAAGGTGGGCGATGAAGGTCCTCAGGTACTAAACTATTTTCCTCTCTTGTTATTGTAGTATTGACATTGGTTAAGATAATTTCTAAAATTCGACCATTTACATTAACTATTGAATTTGGTTGGCTAAAATTTAAGAAATTTGCTAGATTAATGAGGTCTTTTGTTGGATCTGAGAGATTTAGTATATTATCAAAATGATATTTATAATAGTCCCTCCAGTTGAAATCTTCAATTATAAAACAGTTTTTATCAAATACAAACGGGAGCGGTCCAAGATATCCATACAAAAATTCGTAATTGCTCACAGTAGCATCTTTGATGTATACAGCAACGATATGTAAACAAGGGTTATTTTGTAAATGAATTTTTATGCAATACGGGGGATTATGCGGACTGTGAGAACTATAGAGCTATATGCCTGTCCTACACCACCTTTAAATTATACACCAAAATAATAGAAAGATTAACAGACTGGAAGAAGAACTGGCAGCTTTTAGGGCCGGAAGACAAACACATGATAATATACACATTTTAAGAATTATAATAGAAAAGAAAGAAGAAAAAGGAGAAGAAATACTCGTTACATTCATTAACCTAAAAGCAGCCTTCGACTCAATACAGAGGAATATAATATGGGATTGGCTAATACTATTAAAAGTATCAATGAAATTAGTAAGGGTGATAAGAAGTATATATAAAACATTAAATGGAATAGTTAAACTAAATGGAGAGGAATCAGACAATTTCAAGATGGAGGTAGGAATAAAGCAAGGGGATAGTTTAAGCCCGCTGCTCTTCATAGTAACTATGGACAGATTGTTAAAAAATACTAGGACAAGAATCAAACAAAGCCAGACGGTGTGATATGAATCACCTACGCCAACTCCGTGAGGGCGGAGTGACACCGCCATCATGGAAAAATTGGCGTAGGATATCACGTCCCTACGCCGCTTAATTTTAAAATTAGTTACGAAATCGCGAACACCCCCGCGATTTCGGGATAAGCATGGTCCAGTCTCGAAATGGTCAAAAACAAGCCATAAACCCCTAATAAAAATTGCTCGGCCTGCACTCGCTGGGACCGACAGCGGAAAATCCCCAAACGCAAGCCCAAGGAACCACCGGTAAATAATGCAACGAATTAAAACAAAAACAATCAAACGTCCCCGCAGTAGCTAGCCGTTAATGCTATTAACACGTAGAATTGTTAGACTAGCGTTAAATAAATAGGTAACACAAATCGAATTAAGAATAAGCCACCCACTGGCCGGCTTACGCATCCAGAAAATTAAAAACCACAAGTTTACAAAATATTCTCAAGCTACAAACGCTAGGAGCCCGATAAACAAATTACTGCGAGAAGCAAAAGGGAAATAAAGGGAATTGTCTAGGAAAATTAGATCCCGACAGAAGCGGGCCCCAATAATTAAATAAATAATTTTTAAACATCGCATCGGTCACAGGAAAATTTCAGTCACAGGCAAACACAAAGGACTGCAGATCAACGGCACTTTAAGCCGAGTACAAAAGAATGCACGACTACCTGACCCAAAAGCACGCTTAAGCGTGCTACCTGATCCAACGGCGAAGGCACCTGCCGCACGCATATGCAGACAATATAACACACGCCCCGCGGATTAATTAAAAAGCGCGATGTGAAACCAAATCCTCCCAATATAATCGAATGGGGTATCAGGAGAAGCGTCTCGACGTCAGCAGTCTGAAAAATGGCATTAAAAACATATATCAACAACAATAAATGCACAAACTTCAAATAAATAAACAAAGCGACGAAATACCCCCTGAAGCCGAGTCAGCCATCCCACCCTGGAAAAAGCAGCAGTGGAAGAGAAAAAAGAGGGAGTAAGAACCCCTATAAAAACGCTACCCTGGCTTAGATGTACATCAGATCGAGCCCTGCTCTCCGATCAGCATACTCCTCTGAGCTTATCGAGCCCTGCTCTCTGGTCAACCACTTCTCGCTTGACCCTACGGTCACGACGAAGTACCCATTACAAAAACCTTCTGTTCGAGCCCTGCTCACAGAAGTCAACCTTGCGACTCCTGGTGATCACTCGAGCTCTGTTCGTGATCACTAAAGGGTGTCCAGGTTGCAGCTAGCCACGACTGCCGTCCACGCCGTCGCCGCCTGGAGGAACCTCCAGCCCCACGTCCACGAGAGCTCACAGAAGACGCCAGCATCGCAGTCCGCCCTTAGGCCGGTACCTCGCTGTGCCCCAGGTCCGTTCGCGCCCGCTCGGAGCGCGTCTCGCCGCTGCCGCCACCACGCTCTCTCCACGCCACGAGAAAGAAAACCAGGATGCAGCAAAAGTAAGCCCTGGACGCGTATTACGGACACTACGTTTGCCCGAACGCCGCCTACGGCGTCGTCCTCTGAGGTACGAACTAGCCTCCCGCCCCCCACACTCATTCCTTTACTTACAGCCACCACGAGTTGTTGGAGCGCCTATTCGGCCCCGCTTCACCCAGCGCTTCGCCGGACCCACCCGTCCACGGCACTCAGCTGTGCCTTCAAGCGCAGAGTGCCCACGTCGCCGCCCCCGCTGAGACGCCGCTCCTCAGCAGTCCAAGGACCCCGCAGCCCGGAGATATACCCACGGGACGCACCGCATACGAGGCCGCCACCCCTGAAGCACGCCCGCCGCTTCGCGTAGCACAAGTTAGGATCACCTGCCGCCCCCAGCTATTAGGAGTCGCCTTCTGCCTCAGCCCGACGGAGAAGGCTGAGTTCGAGAGCTTGTGGGAAGATCTCAGGTTGGAGGACGACCCCCGCCGTTCGCTGCGCAAGGTGCAGCTCAACCCCCGCCGCCCCCGAGACGCCGTCGCCCGCTCCACCGAAGGACGAGATCCCCGGAGGAACGCCCGCCTGCGCCTGCGCTCGCCATTGCCCCTGGTGCGAGAACCTCGGCGTATCCCGCAACGGCGACGTCACTCGCGTCATCGCCGCCCCCAGTAACCAGGACGAGGCCCCCCTAAGATACAGCGATTCCCCCCCCACTTACTTGTGAACCGGGAGTCCGTGCTGTGCCGGGAGTGAACGACACGCGCGTCGCGAGTGCTCTGTGTGCAGAACCCCCCCCCCCCCCCCCCCAAACTGTCGCGTCCAGCCAGAGACATTTATTAGCATAGTTAGATTTAAGTACCTTCACTATGGTCTGAATGTTTGATGAATGAGTGTGAGATTGAGTATTATACCGGTGTGTTTGTGTGTGTGGATCCAGGTACAGATAGTGTTTATATGGTATGATTATTGTTAGATGTTAACGCAGTTAGTCGAAATAAAAGAACTTGTGCTTGGATTCCTTCATTATTTGCTACCACTAAAAACAAGCACGCTCTCCAGCCTCTTCCGCCGTTGGTTGACCCACTCATCCACTGAGCTAGACGGGAACGTGTGGCCAATAAGCCACCAGTGTAACCCTGGCCACGCCCTCAGGAGCGAGGAGTGTAGCCAAGCGTGTTAATTGGCGCCCAAGACGTGAGGCAAACCGTAGGTGGACACCTACAACGAAGGACGCACCACTCCAAAGATGGTGAGGACCAAGAGCAAGAGAAACATGGAGAATACACCGGAGAGAAGCAGCGAGGAAGCACCGCAGAGAGAGCACCCAAGTGCCAGCCTGCACAGCTCAGAGGTGATAGGAGATAGCGCCTCATTACTCCAATGTGGGCAGAGGACGCCTCCAAGCCTGCACAGCCCAATACCACAAAGGGAGTCGCAGGAGGCACGACAAAGTGCCAACATCAACGTTCCCCAACAGGGAGCAGCAACCCCACCTCCATTTCTGGGAATGGATATAAATCCCCAGTGGCGCCCAACAGAACCGACAACCACGTCGACCACCACCAGCCTGGTAACATTCACCAGCGAGCAATTCAAAAGCATCATGGCTTCAATAACGCTACCCAAGAAGGTGGACCCCCTCCCCACGTTCAGAGGTGAAGAACTGGACGATCCCCAAGAATTTCTGGACCAGTGTGCCAGATACCGGACACAGAGCCAGTGCTCCGCCGCCGAGCTCATTCGAACAGCCACCAACGCTTTCCAAGGAAAAGCCAGCCAGTGGTGGAGACCCTACGCATCGCTGCCATTCGCATGGGCCGAGTTCGAAGAAAGATTTCGACGAAGATTCGACAGCCCCGAAATCCGCGCTGCGCTCACGACCCAACTATACGGCCAAAAGCAAGGAGCACGCGACAACGCCGAGATCTTCTTGCTGAGGAAAATGCAAATGGTGCGCCGACTAGAGATTCAACACTCTACACAGGCCCTCGTCCCAATAATGATGGAACTATTACGGCCCGCGATCCGGCCCTACCTCCGATTGGCTTCACCAACGACAATGGACGAGTTGCTGGACAAAGTTGCCGCCATCGAGAAGGATATAGAAGAGCAGGCACCGCCGCCCACACGGGAAATACGACCCCGTGAGAACCCCCTATCCGTGCTACCCAGGTGCTACTACTGCCCCGGGTACCACTTCATCAAGGATTGCCCACAACGACGCCAACCCCAGCCATCGCGCAATACGCCCCCAACCAGGTCGACTCCAGACGAAGCCAGACCCCGGACCGAAGCTCCTCCCGCAGAAGCATCGGGAAACGGAGAAAGGCCCGGGCGCATCGAACGCGAGGCCCCGCCCGTGGCCTTAACCAATGCCAGGCGTTAAGCGCCCCTACACCCCGGCCCTTGCCTCGGATTGTGGTACGATTGGGGCCGCAACAACAAGAGGTGCAAGCACTCATCGACTCCGCCGCCACACACAATTTTATCCAACCTTATTGGATCCGGCCAAAAGACATTCGCTCATACGCACACACGGAAGCCAAGATGGCTCAGGAAAACGCCACCATGACCTTAGTAGGAGAAGGAATAGCACAGCTCACCATCGGGCCGAACAGCTACCCTCGCCGCTGCATCGTGGCTGAGGCTCTAAGGGAAGACCTCATCCTGGGACTACCCTGGTTGACACAACAAGAAGCGAGTCTCGACTTTGCACGCGGTTGCATCCATCATGGCACTCACACGCGGACAACCACGTACTACTTGCACCCCGAACCACCACTCTCATCCCCAGGAACAGTGAACATAGCGAAAGTAGCTCCACATGTCCCACCGGAATGGAGAGACCGCCTGGGCGACACGCTCAACGACTTCCCGGACGTATGGAGGACCACCGCACCACCTACTCGGACGTTACAACACGTCATCACGGTGAATTCAGACGCCCCCATTCGCAGTCACCCGTACAGGTACTCCGAGGATAAGAAGCGCATCATCGCCGAGCAGATTGAGGAGATGCTGGCCAAAGGCTTCATCGAGCCCAGTCACTCTCCCCACAACTCCCCTATAGTCGTAGTAACGAAGAAAGATTCCACCCCCAGGTTTTGTTTAGACTTTCGACGTCTAAACGAGGTTACCCAGGACGAACCCGCCGTACTACCACTAATACATGAGACTTTGAAGGACTTAGGACCCGCCCGCATCTTCACATCCCTAGACCTCAAATCCGGGTACTGGCAGATCAGCTTACATCCGACGTCGAGGGAATACACAGCTTTCACAACCCCTAACGGCGCCGGGTACCAGTTTAAAGTTATGCCATTTGGGCTCAAAACAGCACCCATGACGTTCCAGAGACTCATGGCCCGAGAAGTATTAGTCGGGTACCTACACAGATTCTGCCTGGTCTACCTCGACGACATCATCGTGTACTCCACCTCCTGGGAAGAGCACTTCACCCATCTACGGAAGGTTTTGGAACGACTTCAGGACCACGGGCTGATCTGCTCAATGGAGAAATGTCGTTTTGGGGAAGACCGCCTCAAATACCTCGGCCACACAGTAGTCCCTGACGGTAACGAACCACAACCCGAACACGTGGCACAAGCATTAGCCACCATCGCTCCGACGAGCAGAAAGAAGCTACGGCAATTCCTGGGCCTCTGCAATTGGCTCCGGGAATACGTTCCCCACTTCTCCAACCTGGCAGCCCCACTAACGGATCTCCTAAGCACCAAAAGGAAATGGACTTGGACCGACGCCGCTCAACAAGCCTTTGAAGCTGTCCGACGCGCGCTGAGCACCCCATTGAAGCTAGCCAGACCCGACGCATCCCGACCATTTGTGTTGCAAACGGACGCCAGCCAAACAGGTATCGCCGCGGTTTTATACCAGGAACGCCCCACAGGAGGCCGAGATATAATCTCCTACGCCAGCGCACGCTTCTCACCCACTGAACAGAAGTACCACAGCAACGAGCAGGAATGCCTCGCCGCCGTGTGGGCCATCAAGCGTTACCGCCCGTACCTAGAAGGACGGAGGTTTACACTAAGGACCGACAACCGAGCTCTGACCTGGCTGAACGCCCAGAAGGAACAACGAGCCAAGCTCACCCGGTGGGCACTATTTCTACAGGATTTCGCCTTCACCCTAGAGCATTGCCCCGGCAGCAGCAACGAACTGCCCGACGCCCTCTCAAGACATCCCGCAAACGAGCATCCCAGCCCCGTATGGGACGACGCTCGGGAACTACTGCCACCCCTCGACTCCGCCTCGACGCCAAAAGCCAACGACGCCCCAGAGGTAGCCACCGCCGCAATCTATTCCGAGCCCGGAAAGCACGTTACGCGCGAAAGGGAAGATCCAGCAAGGACGACCCGCGAACGGCCAACCCTCGCTCAGCATATCCCCACAGTCGCCCAACCAAAGGTAATAGAGTATTTTCATAGGTACAGAGGCATCCACCGAAGCGCTCCAGAAACCACGCAATTGCTAAAGAAGTACTACCGGGAGGACAACGTAATGAACCAAGTACTAACCCACTGCCAGAAATGCCCCGACTGCGCAAGCACCCCCAGCGTCAGCCAGATCGAGGAGCAGGCCAGTGAGCTCATTACTCATCTGCAGCAACAGCAGGCCTCCGATCCCGCAGTACAAGCGATCATCGACCAGTGGCACGAGAGCATCGGGAATGGAAACCCCACGCCAGCCCTGCAAGAAATCAAGACGAACTACACTGTGGACCAAGGACGACTATACCGTCAGACCCAGGAAGGACCTCGCCTAGTGGTGCCCGAGGCCGCACAAGCAGCCGTCCTCCAGGAATATCACGACCAACCCACGGCCGGACATCCAGGAATCGCAGAGACCACGCGAGCGATCACGGAACTCTTCTTCTGGCCACGGATGCGTATTCACATCCGGGACTACGTAAGACAATGCCTCCTGTGTCTCAGATGCAAAAAAGGTAGAAACCATGTGAAAGCCACGCAAAGCCCGCATCAATCCCGCCAAGCCTGGGACACCGTAGCCCTCGACCTAATGGGTCCATACCCCGTCACGAAGAGAAAGAAAAGGTTCATACTGGTAATAACCGACTTATTCACCAGATGGACCGAAGCCTTCACCCTCGCCAGAAGCACCGCCCCCGTAATCATCCGACTCTTGGAAGAAGAAGTGTTCCCAAGATACGGTTACCCAAGCGCCCTACTCACCGATAACGGCCGCCAGTTCACCAGCCGACCCTGGCAGCGCGCCTGTCAACGATGGCAGGCTCAACTATGGACCACAGCCGTATATCACCCCCAGGCCAACCCAACCGAACGTAGGAACCAGGACATCAAACGAGGCCTCCGTTTGAACCTACAGGGCCAAGAACATCACAACTGGGACCTACACCTGCCAGCTGTGTTATTCAACACGCGAACCCGAAGGAATCAAGCGATAGGATGTAGCCCCGCCTACGCGATGTTGGGCAAAGAACTCCGCCGACCCGGCGAATGGAGACTCCGAACGGAAGAAGAAGCCGAGCAGAGGACCCCACCGCCCCATGAGCATCAACGTCAGGACCGAGACGACCAGCTCCGAGCCCGAATCAGATGGGACCCACCGCCCGAAGCCGACCCCCGTCAACCTGCCTTTTACGTAGGACAAAGAGTCCTCGTCAAGGAACACCCCCTGTCCAAAGCCAGCGACAAGGTTCACGCCGGATTCCAACCAAAATGGGGAGGACCCTACAGCATCACCGCGAAGATAGGCGCCCATGTGTACCAGGTCAACAAGGACCACGGACCCACCAAGGTACACAGCGACCAACTTCGACCTTTCCCCATCATCAACGAAAATCAAGCGCCGATCGAGGACGCCAAAGAGAGGGGGGATTGATATGAATCACCTACGCCAACTCCGTGAGGGCGGAGTGACACCGCCATCATGGAAAAATTGGCGTAGGATATCACGTCCCTACGCCGCTTAATTTTAAAATTAGTTACGAAATCGCGAACACCTCCGCGATTTCCGGATAAGCATGGCCCAGTCTCGAAATGGTCAAAAACAAGCCATAAACCCCTAATAAAAATTGCTCGGCCTGCACTCGCTGGGACCGACAGCGGAAAATCCCGAAACGCAAGCCCAAGGAACCACCGGTAAATAATGCAACGAATTAAAACAAAAACAATCAAACGTCCCCGCAGTAGCTAGCCGTTAATGCTATTAACACGTAGAATCGTTAGACTAGCGTTAAATAAATAGGTAACACAAATCGAATTAAGAATAAGCCACCCACTGGCCGGCTTACGCATCCAGAAAATTAAAAACCACAAGTTTACAAAATATTCTCAAGCTACAAACGCTAGGAGCCCGATAAACAAATTACTGCGAGAAGCAAAAGGGAAATAAAGGGAATTGTCTAGGAAAATTAGATCCCGACAGAAGCGGGCCCCAATAATTAAATAAATAATTTTTAAACATCGCATCGGTCACAGGAAAATTTCAGTCACAGGCAAACACAAAGGACTGCAGATCAACGGCACTTTAAGCCGAGTACAAAAGAATGCACGACTACCTGACCCAAAAGCACGCTTAAGCGTGCTACCTGATCCAACGGCGAAGGCACCTGCCGCACGCATATGCAGACAATATAACACACGCCCCGCGGATTAATTAAAAAGCGCGATGTGAAACCAAATCCTCCCAATATAATCGAATGGGGTATCAGGAGAAGCGTCTCGACGTCAGCAGTCTGAAAAATGGCATTAAAAACATATATCAACAACAATAAATGCACAAACTCCGAATAAATAAACAAAGCGACGAAATACCCCCTGAAGCCGAGTCAGCCATCCCACCCTGGAAAAAGCAGCAGTGGAAGAGAAAAAAGAGGGAGTAAGAACCCCTATAAAAACGCTACCCTGGCTTAGATGTACATCAGATCGAGCCCTGCTCTCCGATCAGCATACTCCTCTGACCTTATCGAGCCCTGCTCTCTGGTCAACCACTTCTCGCTTGACCCTACGGTCACGACGAAGTACCCATTACAAAAACCTTCTGTTCGAGCCCTGCTCACAGAAGTCAACCTTGCGACTCCTGGTGATCACTCGAGCTCTGTTCGTGATCACTAAAGGGTGTCCAGGTTGCAGCTAGCCACGACTGCCGTCCACGCCGTCGCCGCCTGGAGGAACCTCCAGCCCCACGTCCACGAGAGCTCACAGAAGACGCCAGCATCGCAGTCCGCCCTTAGGCCGGTACCTCGCTGTGCCCCAGGTCCGTTCGCGCCCGCTCGGAGCGCGTCTCGCCGCTGCCGCCACCACGCTCTCTCCACGCCACGAGAAAGAAAACCAGGATGCAGCAAAAGTAAGCCCTGGACGCGTATTACGGACACTACGTTTGCCCGAACGCCGCCTACGGCGTCGTCCTCTGAGGTACGAACTAGCCTCCCGCCCCCCACACTCATTCCTTTACTTACAGCCACCACGAGTTGTTGGAGCGCCTATTCGGCCCCGCTTCACCCAGCGCTTCGCCGGACCCACCCGCCCACGGCACTCAGCTGTGCCTTCAAGCGCAGAGTGCCCACGTCGCCGCCCCCGCTGAGACGCCGCTCCTCAGCAGTCCAAGGACCCCGCAGCCCGGAGATATACCCACGGGACGCACCGCATACGAGGCCGCCACCCCTGAAGCACGCCCGCCGCTTCGCGTAGCACAAGTTAGGATCACCTGCCGCCCCCAGCTATTAGGAGTCGCCTTCTGCCTCAGCCCGACGGAGAAGGCTGAGTTCGAGAGCTTGTGGGAAGATCTCAGGTTGGAGGACGACCCCCGCCGTTTGCTGCGCAAGGTGCAGCTCAACCCCCGCCGCCCCCGAGACGCCGTCGCCCGCTCCACCGAAGGACGAGATCCCCGGAGGAACGCCCGCCTGCACCTGCGCTCGCCATTGCCCCTGGTGCGAGAACCTCGGCGTATCCCGCAACGGCGACGTCACTCGCGTCATCGCCGCCCCCAGTAACCAGGACGAGGCCCCCCTAGGATACAGCGATTCCCCCCCCCCACTTACTTGTGAACCGGGAGTCCGTGCTGTGCCGGGAGTGAACGACACGCGCGTCGCGAGTGCTCTGTGTGCAGAACCCCCCCCCCCCAAACTGTCGCGTCCAGCCAGAGACATTTATTAGCATAGTTAGATTTAAGTACCTTCACTATGGCCTGAATGTTTGATGAATGAGTGTGAGATTGAGTATTATACCGGTGTGTTTGTGTGTGTGGATCCAGGTACAGATAGTGTTTATATGGTATGATTATTGTTAGATGTTAACGCAGTTAGTCGAAATAAAAGAACTTGTGCTTGGATTCCTTCATTATTTGCTACCACTAATAAACAAGCATGCTCTCCAGCCTCTTCCGCCGTTGGTTGACCCACTCATCCACTGAGCTAGACGGGAACGTGTGGCCAATAAGCCACCAGTGTAACCCCGGCCACGCCCTCAGGAGCGAGGAGTGTAGCCAAGCGTGTTAAGTGGTAGGGTATAATAATCTAATACCAATAAAAATTGACTGCCTACTATATGCAGACGATATAGTGCTAATAGCAGATAACCACAAAAAGATGAAGCAGTTGACGAAAATATGGAGCAAAGAAATAGAAAAGCTAGGAATGGAAATTAATATAAAGAAATGTATAACAATGATCATAAATAACAAGAACAAAGAAGAAAATAGAGAAATATACATTAAAGAAGAAACACTAGAAAATGTAACTGCATACGAATATTTAGGAAGTGTAATAAGAGAAGATGGGAAGATAGATGGGGATATAAACAACAGGATAATAGAAGTGTAAAAATCTATTACGCGTTAAATAAGACAATTTTCGGAAAACGAGAAATGCACAACAAAACTAAAATAAGAGTGTACAACACAATGGGTTGCCAGATTTTTTTTTACATTAACGGACAAATGAACAAAATAGTAGAAAAAAACGGGATTGTGTATTTTTGCCCGGGACAAATGAAACAAAACCAATATTTTACCAAAGTTTTATTTAAACTCAAAACTGCAAATTGTTTTGAATATTTTGTCGCAGATTGCGAAAGTTTTATGATGTCTTTTTTGCCTTTAACATATTTATAAAACTCTATACAATTAAAATCATAATTAAACATTATTAGTAGCTCGGCTTTAATTAGATCTGGTGTGCATTTATTCCTAGTATCCGTCCATTTTAGTACCATTTGCGAAAATACCCTTTCTGTGGGCATGTAACTTGTATTATACCATACAAACTAACTCAAACTAAATACTAAATACAGCAGTAGCAGAAATATTGCAATATAATTAGCATTATGCGGTCCGGCGTAAACGAAACGAAACATATTAATGGATAACTGCACATGCAAAACAAAGAATGGAAATAGTTGATTGACGTCGTGTACTTCGATTTGTCACGTCTTCGGTCGCGTCTCGCGTCATTGGGCATTTCACTGGAAAGAATAGCCAGCGACGGCGAGCAGGCGGCGCGGTGTTGTGTAATGTAGTTAGAATTGGGAAAAGTGCTTCAAAATTTTAATTTTTGATCACGTAGTGTTAAAATACGGGACAGAGGCTGTCCCGGCGGGACAATTATAATTATTTATTAGCTAAAAATACGGGACGTCCCGGGAAATACGGGACGTCTGGCAACCCTACTTCACATACACAAATTAACCTTTTTACAGTCTTACACATTTTTTACATTACACAGGCATTGTTGTACTAAGTACACACAAATCTTAAACTGAAGCTAAACTAGATTAGTGGCTTTGCACAAAAAACCTTATGGTCCTTCCAAGTAGGAAGTAAATATTGTATTTTGAGTCTCCGGTAAAGTTCTTGGCTAATACGGAGGCGCCACCATCACGGCTTTCCTATCTGCATCACGTAATTTAGTTTCCACTAGACTTTTAAATGGCTATGTTCTGACTGCCCTGTAGAATTTCAAGGACTTTAAAAAAGAGGAACCATAACCTAATTTATCCGCCAACTGGCATAACAAAACTTTTAATTTATTTTATTTTTATTCTGAATATCTATAGTATGATAAAAAATTATTTCCATCTAGTATGGCTACGGAATAGTTCCAAATTTATAAATGCAACTATAACTCACTTAAAAATCAAACGTCAAGTTCACATTTAAGTGTAAATGTAGTTGCATTCATAAATTAGGAAATATTCCATAGTCATACTAGTGCAGAAAACGCACCTGTTCTTCTATTTACTATTTTAAATCGTATAAATGTAGAGCAAAAGAATGGGGTACCTATTTGTTATTGTAAGGATCTGATGACAAGAGGTAATAATACCAATAATTATGTTGAGGCAGCCTTTCCAATTGTTATTAAAGTATTAAAGATAACTTCTTAATCTCACAAAAGCGTTCTCTGTTGAGTTATTTGATTTCTTAAGTTCAAATTATGAGTAATATTATATTAGAGAGTTATCAGATGTTGTTAACAATAGGTATGAGGGAAAACAAAATACCATATAAATAAAAAGAAAACATAGAATTTAATTTGTGAATTCATTGCAGAACATCTTTATCAAGCAAAAGGTGGCCTGAATGAATACGTCGTAAACCATAAACTAGAAATTTGTACATGTCCTGTTGGTTGTCAAGATGCACCCTGTAAACGCCAGTGTGCAGTGGTAACTGAATTCAATCTAGGTTTCAATATTTTAATTCTTACAATTGATTCTGCAACAATATAGTCTTCCACTGATTACGACTGGTGAAAGAAATAATATCGAAGGGTGGTACAACTTTTTCCAAAATAACGAAACTTTGTTCAGAATGGTCTTATGTATTAATTTGCTCTCAAGCATATATCTAATACTTACTATATTGCTAGCGGCTATGAGTGGGAATTACCGATGAAGTGAGACACACAAGCAACTCCTTCATGTATACGGTGAGCTGTGCGCAAGCGCGGCGGCGTCGTCCGCCCAATGAGGAAGTGGTCAAGTTTAAAATTCGCTTCTAAAGGCGGAGTTCGAATTCCCACGCATGCGCACGAGGCGCGTTATACTCTAAGTGAGACTATGTCGGCGCCGTAATGTTTTCTGAAGTTTCCAGGCCCTACCAGCAATATATGTGTATTATATATATGCTCTCAAGCATCAGAAAAGAGGACGTAAATACTAATTTAAATCAGTGTCGGCGTCACACTTTTATCCCGAGTGGGTAGTAAGGGGGGGGGGGGGTGAAGTTTCAAGTGATTTTTCCCAATACACTCATATGAAGGGATGAGGGATACAGGGTTACGTTCAAAAATTGATAAAAATATACTTTGAGATGTCACAAAGTTCAATTTATTTGCTTTCGTTTAAAGGTACAAATAAATCATTTTCGTAGGACGAAATAAGACGTTCGTTTTCTGTTACGAACAATAAATTCATCCATTAAAGTTTCTAAATCGAGCACATCGACTGAATCCGGGTAGAAATGCAAAATAGCAACGTGGTTTAGCCGATTCTGTGCCACAGTCGATCTTAAATAACTTTTTATTCGACGCAAAACTGAAAAACTTCTTTCGTTAGAACAAGAATATCCCCGGTACTGTTATTAATAGTCTCAGAAAACGCACGAATTCGGAACGATTTTCATATAATGTTCATTTTCCCTGAGAAACTTTACCATAGTGTTCAAATCAGTTGCTTCTTCCCCTTCACTTTTCATGATACTCCTAAAAAAAATATATATCATTTGTTAGTCGCGATTTGTCAAAATTTTCTCTATAGAATTCCACGATTTCGTCCGCATCTTTCGTTTTACCAGTTGCAAAATTTTATAAAGACTTGAAAAACTTGGTTTTGTTCGAAAGTTTCGAGTGGGTAATTACCCACAAGGATATTTTCGAGTGGGTAGTACTACCCACGTCAACCGCCGGCCCTGATCCTTTATCTAATAGACTTGTCTGTCCGTCCGTCCGGGACGCTGTTTCAGCAGCCAAACCGTAAGAGATAGAGAAAAAAGTTATGAAAGTTATATGTTTGGAATGGTCATGTCAGCTCAGGAACCGAATTTCAGTCACGTGACACTTTCGGTTTTCGAGAAATCACAAAAAACCGTTTTTCAAATAGAACGCGTATTAAATAAAAATGTTTCAGTAACCAAACGGAGCTGCGACCCTCTGCGCCTTAAAACGTCGATCGGTTAGGCAACCACTTTGACACCTTCCAGGTCTGGGTACAGTTTTTGTTTAATACGCGTTCTATTTGAAAAACGGTCTTTTTTGTTTTTTTAAATGAGACATTTGTCTCACTGGATTGCTTGTGTAAATATAAATAGATACACATGAAATCGATGCTAATATAAAAAAATTAGAAAACAAATTCCATTAATTTTTTAGCAATATCATTAATCATTTACAGTTAGATGCTCAAGTGTATTACTATGCATTATGTGGATTTTTTCTAAAATATCAAATATTAAAACTGAATCGATGCTAGTTTCAGCATTCCACAATTTTGGTTCATATTCAAGTGCGACAACTCCTATTATGCAAGGAGAAAATTTAGAGGGGGTCAAACAATTGGGTTACATCCTACTGCTTTGGCCAGAAAGTTAGTAGTAGGTGGTAGGCATGCTCTGCAGTCAGGCAATCCTCCTAAAACTAAACATAACGAACACACACATTAAGCCCCTAAAAGGTTACATTATTTTGATTTGCCTCCCAAGAAGAGGAAATTTCTTACAGGAATTTATTTATGTACTGTACATTATAATTTGTTATTGTAAGTAATACAGAAAAAAAGGAAATATTTTGGTCTTTCACTTAAAATAACGCCTAACTTCAGAAATTATGTGTTCAAATCAATAAGACATCCTTAAATTTGAGACCTTTCTTAAGTTAAGTAACTCCTCCAAATTAATAATTTTTTTCCAATTTATATTATCTACACAAACAGACTTCGTTACATTTTGTGTGGGATCTAAGCTTCAGGTATATGACTTTCATATATAGTGTGTTTTGCGTCTCACTTTTATTTATTATCTATTTAATCAGTAAGTCCAATGTACCGTTAGGTGTAGGACATCAATAAAATGCAATATAGTACAATGTAAGGCATTGTCTTATAGCACTTTAGGTATCTTCTCTTTCCAAAGATTTTCATTCCGTGCTAATCGTCTTGCCTCACTTGACTGAATTCCTCATATTTCTGTTTTCTGTGTCACTTGATCCGTCTGTCTCAGTCCTGGTCGTCCTATTTTATTATTTCCCTGCGCTCTAGTTTCGTAAATTACTTTTGATATTCTTTCTTCGCTCATGCTAGGTAGCTATGTGCCCCAACCAACGGAATTGCCTTTCGCCAATGACTGAGCCTATCGGTTTTATATTGAGTTCTGATATTAGTTTCATATATTATTCTGTTTCTTCTACTTGTCTTAGAAATCTCATATCTGTAGCTACTATTTCACTTTTGTTGTTTGTTGTTAGAGTCCAGGATTCGCTGCCGTATACTATAGATGGTCTGAATACTTTTTGGTATATTTGAGTTTTTAATTTCTTTGGTATCTCTTACTTGAGCAAAAACGTGGTCCTTGGGAATTGTACAGCCTTCCAGCTTTTCAAAATTTTTTGGTTTATCTCCTTGTTTATTTTCTCGGTTTCTTCTATGATTGTGCCTAAGTAGTTGTAGTTTGTGACTTGCTCTAGTACTTGCCCCTGTATATTACTTCTGTGTTTTCTTTCTTTCGTAGACATTATCATGGTTTTGCTTTTTCCATATTTATTTCCATGGTTATATCTCTCAGTTCTTTTTGGTATATTGCTAGGTATTGTTGCAATGTTTCTTCTGTTTCGGCTATCAAAACCATGTCATCGGCAAATAGTAGTTTTTGTAGTGTCACATTTTTCATTTTCCATTTGCCTACTATCACGTTTTTACATTTTTGTTTACATTTTCTTATAGTGTCATCTATGACTATGGAGAATAGAAGTGGGCTTAATACACCTTCTTGCTTTAGTCCTATTTTTGTCTCAAGTGCCGTTGAGTGTTGATTCTGCATTGTTACTTTTTTTGTTCTTGTATAATTATTTTAATTCCTATCATATTTGTTTCGACTCCTCTTTGTTTCGTGCAGTTCCGGATATCATTTCTTCTTATTCTATGGAAGGATTTTTTTATCTGTGAAGCTTATTTGAATTTCCTTTTCTTTTCTCAGTAACTTTTCTCCTGTTTGTCTCAGTATGAATATTAGGTCCTTTCCTAAATCCGTGTTGTGATTCTTCTATAGTTGTTTCTAATTGTGCCTCCAGCCTCTTTACTATTATTCTGGTGAAAACGTTACTAGGTGCACTTGTTAATGTGACTCCTCTATAGTTTGAACATATTTTTGTATCACTTTTTTTCGAACATTGGCATGATTATATCTGTATTCCAGTCTGTGGATATTTCTTTTCTTTTTAATATGTCATTTAATAGCATAGCTGGCAGAAATCTTCTTTGGCCGTTTCTCTCATATGTCAGGGGATTTTCCTAGTTTTAATTTTTCTATAGCCTGTGTTATTTCTTCTATTGTTATTGAGTTTAGATCATTTCCATGGTCGTTCTCTTCTTCGTATGGCATTTCTTTCTGTGTTTGGCTTAATTCTGTCACTTGTTCAAAATACTGTTTCCATTTATCTATTATTTCTTTTTCTTGGTTTAGGATGTTCTCCTCTTTATCTATTATGTTTCTTAATTTAGAGGGCTTTCTTTGCTTTAGTTGTTTCAATGTGCCGTAAAATAGTTTTTTATTTTCTAGGTAGTTTTATTTCATCTTATGTCCGAATTCTTCTCAGGTTTGTTTTTTCGCTTCTTTTATTAAATGTTTAACTCCAGTTCTGAGGTTTCATACTTTCTGCAATCTTCTTCCGTTTTTGTCTGTAGGTATTTTATCCATTTTCTTTTCTTTTTTTTTCTTTGACCTTTGCTAGTATTTCTGTTGACCATCTACAACTCTTCTTTGGATATATATTTGAAATTTTTAATGTTTCACATACCTTCTTTGCAGCTGCAAGGATTATCTGATTAAAGTTATCACTGCTATTCTCTATTGTTGTATATAATCTATAAACTGTTCCTCTAGTTCTTGTTGAATTTTTTTTTAATTTTCACTTCTTTTAGTTTATAACTTTTTATTTTTCTCTGATTACTTTCTTTCTTTTTTCTTCCTTTGCATTTTTCCTTGTAATGCTATTCACATTGTGAGCAGTTAATGGTCACTACATATTTCTGCACCCCGTTTCAATTTTACATCTTTTATTGTTGTAAAATTTTCCTTGTTTATTATGAAGTAGTCTATGATGGAGTTTTCTTTTCTTAAGGGCACTCTTCTGGTAAAGTTGTGGATTTCTTTGTGCTTAAATCTTGAATTCGTCATGACAAGGTCGTTTGCTGTGCATAGATCTATTATTCTCTCCGCATTGTTATTTTGCATTTCCTCTCTGCATGTCCCAGATACCTTTCTATTCCTATATTGTCTCTACCGACTGTGCCATTAATGTCTCCCATCAGTATTATATTTCTTGCAGCATTGACAAGTTCTGTCTGTTATGTTTCATAAAATTTATCTTTTTCTTCTTTATTTACATTGTCGTTTGGACCATATGCTTTTATCATAGTAGTAATGTTTGTATTGTCCAATTTTGTCTTCACTATTAACATCCTTTACTTACATATCTTTCCTTGATCAGATTTTTCACTTTTTCTGGTTTCACTAACAAGCCTACGCTTTCTGCTCCCCATTCTTTTGCGTTTACGCCTGAGCAGTATAGCCAATATCCATCTTTCATTTCGGTCAATCCCCTGCCCTTCTTTTTGGTTTCCGTTATTCCCAGGTAATCCAATTTATGTAGATTAAATTCGTCTATGATTTTGTCTTATTTTCCAGTAAGACCTCATGTTCCATGTGCCTATTTTCGTGTACATTTTATTATAATTTTACTGATTCCATGTCTTTTTTTTTGTTCCTTCCTTTCTCATCTCGTCTTCCTTTGTTGTAGTAGTCATATTATTTGTTCCATATAGCATTTTAAGTATACACTTACTATTATTATCTTTGTCTTTTTGTATTTTTTTTTGGTTTTTCCTTTTATGCTTCGTTCTACTCTACCCTGTACACCAATATTCAAACTCGTGTCTTTTTTCTTTGTCTGGGTGTTTGTTTCTAGTTTTCTTTCTTTTATTTCGGGGTCTGTCAGCTTTTTATGTTTCTAGCTCTTCTTTTCTTAAGTATTATATAGATCTATTAAGCATGTCTTTTCACCTAGTTTACGTGCTGCTTTTACTTGCACCTGCAATGCCAGATTTTTGCCTATGAATTTGGTCATTGCGTCCATTAGATATTCTATGTTTGTTGCGTTTATTGTTAGCCCGGTGAAAACTACGTTTTTTTCTTTTTTCTCTTTCGAGACGCTCTACATTATCTCTGATTTCGCTAATTTCTTTTCCTGTTTTTAATTTTTTTCTTTAACCCTTTTGTAATAATTTTTTAGCGTTTTATTTTCTTCCTTAGGCAGTCTCATTTCTTATCTAAAATCTTATTGTTCTTTTCTCATTTTTTTAATATCTTTTTTACGTCCCGCATTTCCATATTCGTGTCTTGTATCAATTCTAATATCGTATCCAGCTTTTCTTCGTCGCTTTTAGCTGTTTTAGCGGGTTTTCTGACTGTTTTTCTATTCTTCCCGAAGGGTTCCTCCCCGTCTTCCAGTTTTGATCTTCTTCTCTTGCTACCATCGTCTGTAGAATAACCGCTTCATCTTGTTGTGGTATGTGTTACTATTTCTTGCCAACTAATTTCGGTTGTATGTATTTATATAATTATTTTTATGTTTACAAGTGGCAGAAATAAAGACATTATTATTATTATTATTATTATTATTTTGTAGTATTGGGAAAATAGTTGGTCCACCTCGGTACGGCAACACCGCGCTTAAAATTACCATTGTTTTCTTTTGTTTAGATCGTGCAGTTAAATCGTACGTGATATTTTAACTTGTTGCAATCATACGAACATCTTTGGTGGTCGTGACCCCTTTGAGGGCATTCTTCCCTAATTCAAGGGGTTATTCTAGCCACCTACCCCGGCCGCGGCTTAAGATGGCTTGTAAAACCGCACTCAATGTGTGGAAATAACAGGCTCTCAGCCTATATTAAGAGGAAGAAGCAATCTATTCGACGCGCTATTGCCACTAACCAAACACTGATTTCTGTTTTTGATTTGGTATTTTTCTATAGATAGGATGTTGTGATACTTTCTTGTATAACCTGTTGTCTATATTTCAAAATTCCGTGCGACTCGTGTTTGTTTACTTTTATTTTTCTTATCTCGTATCTATTTGATGCGTGCAAATATCATGCTTGTTAGTAAGTTTCTTAACCTTAACTAATATCACTTATTACAGAATTTACTCACTGGTCCGGCGACTACTGCTCGTTTTCCAATCTTTTCTGACAAATTAATGTTGTTGTGTAACTAAATTACGTTTTTGGTAAATACAAATTCACAGAGTGACGTTCTACGGTCTCTGTCAGTCTGTTATTTATGATAGTGGCGATCACTTTATTTAGGTATCATATTAAGAAAAGCGATACCTCGCCAATTTTGGCACTCACCAAGATCATCTTTCTTTGTCAGTTTGATAATGAAACCGCCCTTCCACTCCGTGGGTATTCTATCTGCATTCCAAATAGTCTGTATGAGTGGGCGCAGGAAATGTGAAGTGCTAGAGGGCTAGAATCTGAATAGCTCAGGCGGTATGCTATCTGGTACGGCTGCTTTTCGAAGTGTTAACTGGCTCTCTTAATTTCTCCAACACTGGGTTCATTTGTAGAAATCCTTAGCTGTTAGTGTGCAGCTCTTGGGCCAGGTTGTCTGTCCGTTGCTTTCTGAGAGTCCTACTAAAGCTTTGATCTTTCTGCGCTTTTAACTATTTCCGGTTCTCTAGTGAAGCTTTTATTTGCTAAACGCTTGGTTATTCTGTAAAATTCTCGTGTTGTTGGATTCCGCTGGTACTTGTGCAGGTAATCTATAAATTTTCTTTTATCGCATCTTACAGCTCTCGTAACTGTGGTGTTAGCTTCTCCGTATTCTTGTCATAGTATTGCTAGCTGCTAGTTGTGCTGTGGTCTTTCTTTAACTTTTTTCGGGTTTTAATCTTAGACAATATGAAATTAGATATCCGTTGTAACGATAGCTCCGAGGCAACTTTTTGGCAAACAAGTAACTTTAATTATTTCAAATTTGCATGTCGCCATCTCGCTACATTTCAGCTCGGTATTTTATTGCACGTTTCGAGTGGGAGTCACGCGGTGCGCGGCTCTGCGGTCGGCATCTTCAACGCAGCCGTTTTTCCCACTATTTGAATCCTCAGTCTGAATTTGATATAACGCGGTCCCCGAAACCGTATAAAAGCACGCGCTCCACTCAGAATAAACAAATCTTCGAGTCCTCCTGCCTAAACCCGAAGAATCTACCTGGGTTATGTACAAGGCGCTGATTCCGGTGGCGTGCACAACCATCCTTTTTCCGAAACCCCGGTCGAACTTGCGCTGTTCTGTGACAAGTTCAACCCCTGTGCTATCTTGGTGAATGCTTCGGCGCTGGTGTGTGGCGAGCATCCACCCAGAATTTCGATCGAACTTGGCGCTGGTCTGTGACGAGTTCAATCCACGTCCGATCCCGGTTCACGTACCGAACATTCGCCTAGTACCCTGATTTGGACATTGGAGCTGGTCTATGTGATCTGTCCACCTTTCCCGTAGTTTTCCGAGATACCCTGCATGGTATAGCTCGATATCTTCCTGGGAAGTTACAAATCTGGAGGATTAAACATTATATGAATTAAAAGACTTCCTGGCGGTCCCCCGTATAAATACAGTATTTCATTCTAAGACAGGAATTCATCTAGCGGCCGCCGAAGGAAACGACTCCGTAATCGCCCGTTACGAAATTATATTAAGATTATTCGAACAGCGGTGAAACTCACCTACGAAATCCACGAATATCGAAGCACTACTATCACCTAATAACGATCCATTAGTTTTAATAACACACCACCATTATTGACACCGTTAATCTGTGTTTTGTTTGCAGAATTAAAAAGGTTAGTCATTTTGGGAACCACAGCAAGAGGTGAAATCTACCGTGATTGTATAGGTAATCACAGTGTGGCCATATGATTTTTGGCCGCCATGTTTTTGCCAACGTCAAAATAACCTTGTGCGGAAAACCACGGCAATGTAATAATAAGAATAGCATTTTTTAACAGTGGAAGTGACATTTGGCAACAAAAAATTGCTAAAGTCAAAATGTATTATTGCTTGGTTATAATTTAGTTTGCATTAATACTTACTTTATTTTTGTGTATAAAATAACACAAATATACATCAAAAATATAACTAGATCTATTTTGACACTTAAACCGTGTTCAGTAACTAAACTACATTTGATAAATTATAAAATGCCAATGTCCTATTTTGATATTAGTAACTTTTTGTAACTAAATATTCTGTAGGTACACTGTTAAAAATGACAATAACTTGGAAAACTAATGGCGGATTTTGCGTTCATCCAATAGAAAACATTGCTTTAATCATCAACAGCAACTATTTGAAGATGAAATAAGTCATAATAATATATCATGTGATGATAAAGTCCCTATAGCGAAATCTTGGGTACCTATATTAAGAGGGTATTGACATGGAGCGTACAAACCATAAGATCAATTTTATGTCGTTATGTGTAAGTTTATATGAGATACAAATTGCATTTTAAATGTAAAATATAAAACAGTGTAAGGCACTAATTCACTTTTATATATAATATAGTAAATAAGTAGGTAGGTACCTAAATAAGTAATAACCTTCAGGTAACTGAAATTTCATTATGCCGGGTTGTACAGCTATTGGCAGGGCCGTAACTAAGCAAAATGTTACTGTAGGCAAGCCAACATTTTTGCGCCCCTCAGTACACTAACGATAGAGGTGACATAAAATACTTATTTTAGTGACTTCTGCATTTATTTCAGTATGTATGATGTATATTGAAAACAAATAGGTAGATATTCAAAACTAAATTCAACAATTGTAATTTAAAAGTTTTAATTTATGTAAGTGCTAAAAGTTAACTTTTAGCACGCGTTGCATACAATATTTTATCTACGACCTTAATTTGACTGTTATTAATCCATAAATATCAATTTAACAAAGGTTTGCATCTACGACACTTCTAATTTATGTCATACTAAACAGTAGGCCTTGGCGTGCAGGCGAATGTTTGCGAAGCCAGTACTGTCAAGGTCAGTTACGAAAGGTAATTATTAATACTCCACATCTGACTGTATTCATTACATAATGCTTTAATTATTTCAAAAACACTCTACCTGCCCCCTTCTAAACTACTTCCTAATCCTGCAATCCTACCTCCTTGATCGGTACTTTCTGGTTAAATGCGAAACTGCAACCACAAATCTCTTTCCGATCAACGCTGGTGTACCCCAAGACAGTCTTCTTGGCCCACTGCTCTACCTCTTATACACAGCAGACCTTCCGACAATACCAGAAATCACCACAGTTACACTTGCGGATGACACCGCGGTTCTGGCCACTGACAGAGACCCAATCGCAGCTTCCCAAAAACTACAAGCCAACCTAACTGCAATTGACAAATGGTTAACAAACTGGAGAATTGAAATAAACGAGTCCAAGTCTACTCAAGTAACCTTTACCTTTACCGCAAAAAGAAGAAGTAAAGTACCTTGGGTTACATCTTGACAGAAGGCTAACATGGCGCAAGCATATTTTCAGTAAGCGCAAGCAGCTGGGATTAATTTTATCCAAGATGTACTGGCTACTGGGACGTAACTCCAAGTTATCACTAAGCAATAAACTCCTATTATACAAGGTAATTCTCAAACCCGTATGGAGCTATGGTATTCAACTCTGGGGTACATCTGCCAACTCAAACCTAGAAATCCTAGAACGCTTCCAATCCAAAGTGCTGCGCATGATTGTGAACGCGCCCTGGTTCGTGTCCAACGCGGCTATCCGTAACGATCTTCATATCCCTTCAGTGAAAGAAGAAGTCAGCCGTTTCAGTGCTAATTACAGTGACCGTCTTAGTGCACACCCCCAACACTTTAGTAATGGACCTTATAGTTCCACGAAATCGCAATCGTAGACTCCAAAAATATATGCCAAACGATTTGCCCACTAGATTCCCTACTTAAACAATATTAAATCTTGTTTTAATTTTATTTTAGTTTTAAGATATAGTTTTTAAGTTTCATTTCTACCCAAAAATTCAAAACTCACCAAGTTGACTACTGTTACAGGAACATCCTACTGGGGATGCTTCTGCATGTCCAAATAATATATTACATAATTCACTAAATGCACTTGTGCAGATTGTAAATATATTGGGATTTCAATTTAAAAAAAAAACTTTACCTGTAGCGCAAGAAGTAACTACAATAACTTTACAACTTCACTTCCAGTTCGAAATTGTAGTTTTATAACCTCACTTCACTTTATACCACAGATGCGCTTAAAGTAAATGCTAATTTCTTTAACCACGCTAAACTATAAAACGTCACTTTTAGTGAAACAAGCTAGTGCTAAAAGGCCTACTTTTAGTAGTGGTCGTAGATAAAGGTACTTTTCGTACCTGTCACCTAACCTTAAAAGTTTAATTTATTGGTATTTATTTTAGCTACAAGTTTTTCTTCCTTTTTTGTTGCAAATTTTTTAATATATTGTTCAAATGAGATAATTTGTAAGGGGTCTCTCTATTGATATTAAGCCTGTGTGAGACACTCTGTCTTGGCATATAATTGACTTTAGAAACTTCGTAATTTGTTATAAATTAGAAAATGATCGTTAGCATGGAATGTAATGTGTCGACCAGATTGAGAGCAATTCCCATGATTATAATTAGCATTATTTAGGGTAAAATCTTTAATATTACAAATTAATTTGTCCGTAAAATTAACCACTCCTTGATTTGTTTTCGTTTCTTTAGTATGAAAGAAACTTTTTTTCCCACTGCCATTTTGGTGCCCCTGGTCGCTTGCGCCTGTAGGCAGGGGCCTACTCTGCCTATACCTAGTTACGGCCCTGGCTATTGGTTGTAGTAATCAACCTGAGAACGGATTTTTGATGAAAGTATTTCTACAAGATCCTGCTAGACGAAAGGAATGTACAATACGAATGAAAAGAGACAACTGGACATTTACAAACAGATCTGTGTTATGCGAGGTAATTAATTAAATATGGTAAGGTATTATGAAGAAATTGTTAATAGGTGCATTTTGAAGCAAAAATGTGGGAAAAAAACAAGAGAGGATGGTTCAAGAAGGTTAAAATCAAATGTGGTTCCTACTATATTTTCATTTTTGAAACCCAAACCAACTAGAAAACCTCCTAAGGGACAAACAGTCAACTTTCCACAAGTAAATATATCTGAAGAAATTTGAATTTATTCTACTTCTGCCACTGATGTTGAATCAAAATCACAAATAGATAGTGACAGCTGTAGCACTTCCACTTGTTCCTGGTCATCGAATTTAAGGAATGAAAATAGGTAATTTTTAAAAATAAACAAAAAATCGTACATAAAATATTATATTTAAAAATAGATTACAAACAAATAACTTTGGACGTGAAACAAGATCAAGGTTATAAACTTTTACATGCTATTTTCAATAGTGATCAAATCATGGCTTTGGAAACCCTTTGAGATTTAAAATATGGTCCAATGAAACTGTGGCATCATCTTTAAAATTCAAATTTGCATGTGGTTGGCATTAATGGATATCAGCAGTTGATCAATCAAAAACTACCGTTGCCCTCTCTGCGGACATTATCTAGGAGATTAGAAAATCTGAAATTTGAATCTGGAGTTTTGCAAAACATTTTGAATTTTTTGGAATACAAAGTTGCTACTTTTACTGACGAACATGAGAAAGATTGTGGACTTGTTTTAGATGAAATGACTATAACAGCATCAAATTTTTATAATGTTTCCACAAGAAATTATATAGGAAATGTTATATTACCAGAACATTCCCATATTGCTACAAATGCGCTCATCATTATGTTAGTCGGCATTACTTCTAGGTGGAAACAAACAGTGGCGTATTATTTTACAGGTACGTGTGTGTGTTTCAAAATATTCTATAATTATATGTTTTTGGTTTGTAGGTAGTTCAGTTGATGGACGGGTTTATGAAAGTATTTTATTTGAAATAATAACAAAAACTGAAAAATTGGTTTTGAGAGTATGTAACATCACATTAGACATGGGGTTATCCCATAAAGCATTTTGGAAAAAATGGAATGTAGTTGCGGGTCGTCATAGCGAAATTAAAAATTTTATTCACCATCCTCTAGATTCAAACCGTAAAATTTATATTATTGCAGACTTGCCAATTTATTTAAAAATATTAAGATTATGTTAGTTAATAACAATACCATTTACATATTAAATGTTATAAAAAATAAGTAGAACATGCCAACAAATGAAATTAAAATAAATCACATTCATGACATAATCATCTATCAGAAAGATTTTGATTTTTTATTGACTCAAAAATTAAGTGAAGATTTATTGCCTTATCATTTTCAAAAGATGAAAGTTTCAAAATCAACTAACGTAATTAGCCGTGATGTTAGTAGCTCTTTAGAATTTTTATAAATTAAACTTAACAAACCTGAAACTACTGCTTGGTTTATAAATTCAGTAGAAAAGTGGTTTACTCTAATGACATCGAGACATCCAACACTTGCACTGAGTAAATTATCAATTAGTAAATACAATGAAACCATTTTTTTTTAAAGTTTTATGCATATTATACCAGAAATGTATGTTGGCAAGATAGATCTGGAAAACCACCACTAACAGGAACATTAATATCAACCAAATTAATATTAGATTTACAGAATGTGTTTATAAATGACGTGAATTATATATTTGTATTAACATCAAGATTTACGCAAAATTGTTTAGAGAATCTGTTTAGCTCAGTGCGTGCTAAACAAGTTAAACCCACTGCTCTTCAATTTAAAAATAATTTAAAACTGATATCTGTATCACAGTATATGAAAGATCCATCTAAAAGCAGTTATGAAAAAGGTGACCGAGAATTCTTATCTGATTTTTTAGAAACTCTAAAATCTAAAAAACCTGTAAAATATGATGTTATAAAAATCCCATCTAATGTAACAGAACCAGTCATGCCTTTAAATTATAGTGAAAAGACCTCGCTTTATTATATTGCTGGTTATACTATTTCCATCATTCAAAAAAACATCTAGAACATGTGCAAAGTGTGTATCAGTTCTAGGCTCCAAGCAATTTAAATATGAAACATGAAATGTATCCTCGCTTTGCAGGCTAAGAGCATACAAAAAAGATACATTATTTTATTGCAATGTAGATACTTTTAATTATTTTTGTAAAATTGAAGACATTTTTAGCATGTATTACAAATTAATATTTAATCAAAATGTATATATTAAACAATTTTTAATGGATGAAATAAAGTCAAACTGTAATCTTAGGAATTTGTATCACAATGTTAATAATAAGATTGTAGCCAGATATGTAGCATATAGATTTAAAATTTCCAGTAAAAAGAAAATACAGACTGGAAAATGTTATAGTAGTAGGTCTATGGATGCAGTAAATTTTAATTTTTGCATTGACTTACTAAGTTTTTAATTAAATTGTTACTCCTATATTATTTGTTCTCTCTTATTTTCAATGTAAATAAATAACGATTGTAAAATATATCAGTTGTTAAGCATATAAACTACTATTTTATAAATAATTCCCTATGCTGTACATATCAAATTGGCACACTAGTGACGGCGACTTTGTATATGTCAATACCCTCTTAATACTTGTATAGGTACCCTAGCGAAATCTGACCAGCCACGACATCTAGACGGATCGCGCTGAGCTCGACCTGTTGCCGGTGTCAGAGGGATTACCGCCGTTACTAGGCGTTTATTCACCCGTCCAGGAGCAGATTATCAACTTATACGAGGAGCGTTCAAATATAAATTATAATTTAATATTTATTTTTAAAACACACAAGGATTCTAATGTATATCATGTCATTTTTTTACTCAGTCCCCCTCTCTTTCAATAAACTGGTGCCATCTTTCCAGAAGTTTCTGTATTACACGAGAAAAAATTCTTTTGGCTGCTGTCACTCATTCCCGAGCAATTTTGATAACTTCTTCATTACGAGGTATTTTTCTCATAAAAAACTTATTTAAGGGTCCAAACAAATATAAAACTGATGCAGCAAAGTCCGAAATGTATAGTAAATGGGGCAGCATGGTCCATTTTAATGTTTCGATCGTAGTCAGCGTGTGAATAGCGAAATGAGGTCGAGCAGAGAACTCGCGTTTTTTCAAGTTACCCCTTCTGATATTTAATGTAGAAGAAATATCCTTCACTGTAATTCGACTATCGTTTGAAATAAGTGCATTTTACTCTGTCAGCATTCTCTTCTGTTGTCAATATTTTTGGATGGCGAGAATGTGGTTCATTCGCAGCACCTTTGCAGCCATCTTTAATTGCTTCACTCCTTTTGTAAACACTTACGCCTGATAGCGGTTGCGCATCAAACTGTCTTTTAACTCTTACACAAATTTCTTATGGTTTGATATTTTAGTTGATAAGAAATTTACTAATAATGCGTTGTTCGACGTTTGAATGCATTCCCACTTCACTCATGCTTGCCAATTGAACGAAAATGAATTGTGATGACTTAACGACTGAATGACTGTCAAAAAGTGTTTATCCTGGCAATAGCCTAAAAAAATGTGAATGATAAGTCAAATGTTTATTATGTATTTATGGACGCATACAACGTTCAATATAATTTCGGCATTTCCACAAAAATCTGTGAAATATCTTACATAATCTTTAAAAATGATCTAATTTATCTGTAATTTCTGTAATTACGACTCTTAATTGTTTCAAAATAATTTTGTCAATACGTGTACCTATTTTTACTGTTTACTGATAACATCTTTATTTGATCTAGAGATTTATCATTAAGGTCGGCAACCACGTGTTTTACAAACACATACCGCGCTAGTCAAATCGATTTCCAATTACTCGGAGACGTGCTAATGTAATGTTATCCTTGTCGCACTCGAAAATAACGAGAGTGACGCATAAAAGAAACGATTTCTGTGCTAACTTCGTGTAAAGATGACTTAGGCTCGTATTTCGCTGGATAAATAGTATATGGTAAAAAAGTTTGAAAACTACTAAAAATATATGTAACGAACGACTTCCGGGATTGGGACGTGTCATTATTGAGATCGAAGAACTGAAAGTTTGGCTCACTTTCACATGAGACTTCATCAGGAAAGAAGCAAAAGAGAACGGTACTTATCGTGTGAACCACGCCAGAGGCGAAACTCTTGATTCTCCAGCGCTGAGATCAGCAGTCGAGGCTCAGAAGTGATGGGGATAGAAGGTCGGAGGCGCGGCCGCAGCTGATGGCTTTGGCACAGATTGCGGTGTCATCTGCGTACTGAAAAAGTTTGACTCTTAGGTTGAGCGGTAGCAAAGTGTCGTTGCGGAAGGTGATGAAGAGCAGAGGGGAGAGAATCTAACCTTGAGGAACTCCGGCTCTTTGGGAGAACAGTCTTGAAGTTTTTCCACGGACTGTGACCTGCTGTTGGCGGGAGGACAGATAGCCGTTGATGATGCGGACAAAGAATGGATGAATATAAAAGTCCAAAAGCTTTTTCAGCCGACCAGCATGCCAGACTGAGTCAAAAACTCTCTTAATGTCCAGCATGACGGCGAGGAGGCATTAACCGGGGTTGATGGCAAGAGGGCCATATTGGAAGTTGGGGATGATGTTGTGAGCCTCTAGAAACTGTCGAAGCCGGAAGCAAGGATCTTTTCAAAGACTTTGCCCAGAACATTGAGAAGGGAGATTGGGCGATAAGATGAGGGAAGCAGGGGGTTCTTGCAGGGCTTCGATAGCATCACCACTTTGGCTGTTTTCCAAGCAGGAGGAAAGTGGCCGGAGCGGAGGCAACGGTTGAAAAGCAACGTGAGAAGGGTGATAGGTATAGTGGGAAGTTGACGAAGAGTTCGGCGGGTGCCCCGGCGGCGGCATTCTTTCCAGAGGCCAGGGCGTCGAGGACTTCTTGTTCTTCGATGGGTAAGAGAAGGTTGATGTTAGGAATGGCCTGGGCTGGGAGGATGAGGCGAAGTGGACGAATACTGGATTTGTCAGCAAGGATTCAATGAATTTGGACGTAGTTAGCGCGAGAGAAATTGGGTCGTTCGGAACTTGGTGAACCTGTTCCAAGATGTCGGACTGTCGCTGAGGGTTTACCACAACCTCGCCACCATGGTAGAGCGGAACTCCAGAAGAGCGTTGTTACCCCGTGAGGATTTTCAGCTTCCTCCAGAATCTCGTCCCCTCACGATAGTCGAGGCCCGAGCAGATTGTCCTCCAACGCTATTCCCGAAATCTGGTGGTTTGAAGACGACCAATGGCGCTGAGGCGGTTCTACTGGGGTTTGATTTAGGTCTCTCTGGTCCAAGTAAGAAGCCGATAAAGGCGGCGCTTTTCACGGATGAGGATGATGACTTGGGGTGAAAGAGGTGGGCAGCTGATATTGATGACCTTGCTAGAAACCGATAGCTGAACAGCCTCTTGGATGGTAGTGGCCAGAAAGTCGACAGTGACATCAACTTCCTGGGTGTTGAATGGGGTGGATATATTTCGAAGGCGATCTTCTAGCAGCTCCCGGAAGTCATCCCGGTTAACGTTGGTCTAGTCCAGAATGGTTCTGAAACACTGGCGAGGAGGTGGAGAAGCCATGATGTCTGTGGCTGCTACTAGAGGGAGGTGGCCGCTGGTGATAGAAGTACCAATGGAGGCTTTGGCAGTGAAATGTGGTGCTAGTCTATCAGTAACAAGGATATGATCAATTATTGAGCAGCCGAGTGTGAGATATATGTAGGAGCTTGGTTGGGAATTCTGAAGAGCTCTAGAAGAAGGCAGTTGGCGAGTTTGGCCCTTTTGGTGTTCGTGGCAGTGTTACCGAAAGCAGTATTTCTGGCGTTAAAATCTCCCATGATAATGGAACTACAGTGGCCGTGGCGAATTCTAAGAGGATTTCTGGAATGGGATGATTAGGGGGGACATAAAGACTGAAAGCGTGGATAGGGCCTAGCCGCATACCGAATTCTCTTAAAAAATACAATCGAATAGTAGAAAGTCTCCAAACAGCGAATTTCACAAATATATTGATTTTAAGGTTTTTCTGATAATTATAACGTTTTGCCCATTTTGCAACCCCCAAATCAACCTGGGTCGCAAAATTCTTAAAAACCTACACGTTGATCCACATACTGCCAAAAACAAAAGTCGACATTCTTTTATTTCCCCTTGTTTATGCGAACATCCAATTTGCTACAAACGCACCTCACCTTTACACCCCTGCAACTTCGCACCCGTGCATCGCAGGCCCCATAAAACATTCAGTACAATGAGTGTTGGTTCATCCTCTTTCCAACTAGCTCCAAATGACATTTGGATCTTTCAAGAAGTATGCGATGTAACAGCACCGAGCGTTTTCGTGTCCAAAAAATCGTGTTGACCCCCGTATTTGCGCCCCCTCGAATCTTACATTTTCACAACCTTTCCAGGAAGTTCGCCCTCGACCAGATCTTCAAAATGACACCAACAACAATCATCTGCAATATGTACAACTTGCAAAAATTCTAGAAAACTGTGCACTTCCAAACGTCAGACACATTTTCAATGTTAATACGTCACCCTAGGAACCGGTCGTAATTTGCGTGGTTAAGACGACGTGACTGATGAAATCATGTTATTAAACAGTCGTTTTACAAATTTAAAACTGCCAACTAAGTCAATTTTACACACTGTCGTAGATAAAAAGATTTTTAGAATTAGTGCAAACATTTATCATCAATGGGCGCGTTCAGGTGACACACCAGTTGAGTATGGTGACTTGTTGGTTCCACTGAACGGTTCTTGTTGAGTTTTGGTTAGTTCCAACTGTTGCTTAACATTGACACCAGAAAAATTCTGTGTTGACTTTAGTAAACAAAGTATTCTAACATAAAATTTTGCAACTGTTTTGAACGCGACTGAGTCATTTCGCGTGCTGTTTATAAAAATTAAAACACTCGAAACCTGAGTAACCCCAAGTTAATTGTTTTTATTCAATTTTGACAGTTTAAATTATTAACTACATAACAACTTTCATAAGCAGTCTACGATTTACAAGTGAAATAAGTGTTTTAATTCACTAGAGAATTAAAAAAGTTTCAACGAAGAACAACACATTTTTATCATTTCTACAAATATTTACATTCAATTATTATTTCTCTTTATAGTGTGTAATATATAATTACTAAAATTTAGATCAGATCGACGATGAATGGGCAAATTTATATCTTAATTTGAATATTTTAAAAATTTTTATTCAAAATTTTGTCAAAATTGAATAAAAACATATATACGCCATGTGAATTAAACATTTATTAACTCAAAGATCTGAAAAGCGTTCCAGTTTATACTATCTTCAAATACTTCGTTTAATAACATATTCATTTGTTCAGTTTTTGTTTATTTTCAATACCAGGGACACATAACATAACCTTACTTTGCCAAATTATGTTATGTCACCACTAGAGGTCGGCACGTGAATGTGCATCGCTAAACGCTACCAGTTCAGGCGTTTTTACGATGTTTACTTCCACCACACTAAAAACATGTTTGTGGTTTAAATCAACTGTTGTGTCCCTTGAACGCGCTCATTAATAAACAATTTACACAGATTAAGATGAATGCTGCAATTGGAACAATTGCGTAATGCAGCGTATTTACAGCGTAGCTACCGACGATACAGAAACTGCCATGAACTTTCATGTTTTAGTATTCGGGATATGTAGCAGCGGTGAATTGTTAATTTCTTCAATGTCCTCCACTAACAATTTGCAGAGCTGTTAACGGCAACAGGCTCCAATTAATCCAAAAATGGTGGCAGCTTAACCTCCAAATATATGTCATTTGGAGCTTCGTTTGCAAACCTTTCGACTTGTTCAATTGTAAGAATTTGTGATTTCGTAGGACGATATCCCTAATTTTTGCGTTTTAAAAAACGCCATCACCTTATGATAGGTAGTTGCTTCCATCAACAAAAGTTTTGATGAGCAGACTTGATTTTACCATTGAAAATTTGAACCACAAAGTTGAATATTTCCATATTTTCGATTTCTCTTCTAGATAAACCAGAAAGACGTTCATTGAAGTGGCCTTCTACATTCTTCATTCTATACCAGTCCATGAAGTTAATACCTACTTATAAGTAATATCGTACTGCTGACGCGATCTTGTAGGCAATAGTTCCAATATCGCTTTTTTGCAACCTCATCAACATCCATGGGAACAGCTAACAACCTATAACTTACAAATGGAATATTGCTTTCCTCATTGTCAAACATTTTAAACAAAATTTTACGTAAAGCGTCGTTTATAAACAAGTCTAGTAGCAACCGCAACGTCACTTAGTTACAACTTTACAGCATACACGACGCCTGCATAAAAGATCGAAAAATCTTAAACTGACAAGAATGTCAAATTATATATTTTCTATTTATCTATTTTGTTACTAAATCCAAACAGTCGTACAAAAACAGTTGTATAATATACATGTTAAAAGTGATTTCAGTTTGATCGTGGAGTTGCTCAATTCGTTGCGCTACGCTCCACTCACATAACAGCTTCACTCGTTTCACAAGGTTCCCCACTTACAAAATAAAATCTCACTTTTAAAACTTATATCATAAACTACTATTTTCCACAACCGTCTTAAGTCATTACTTTTAATACCAAAATCTGTCATTGAAGTTGACATTTCTCTTGCTGACACAAAAAGTGTATGTTGCTATACAACCCTTTTAGTTCCTAGGATTAAAAGTACTTTTTCCAATACCTACTTCTAAAGCCGTTTTTTATCTGTGAAGATCTCCTTGATAAAGTAACATTTTAACGATGAGTGTGGATAAAATGCAACTTTATTCACTAGTGAATAGTCCATAATCCATAGCAACTAACAAAATAAATACGTGCTACCGTGGTAATTAGTAGAAAAACCGGTAAAATGATATTTATTTCAAAGTATTTATTCAATTTCAAAAATTATATATATAACTAAATGTAGGTATTGGAAAAAATTGATATGCCACACGTGAATAGAGATAAAATTCACTAGCATATGTAACTATTTATTTTCAAACGTCATAAAAGTGACAACTTATGCGACTTGATAAAGACAAGATAAATGCCTTACTTTTATGGCTAGGTATAAAAGCGGCTAGTTTTACGCCGGCGGAGTAAAAGTACTTCAGAACTTGATTAGCTTTCGAATATCTTGACATGGGCCTTCTTGGTTCTCGGGAACTGACGTAGACGTCAATTCTCGATAATCGTAATTTTTGAAATATATATTTAAAAAAATCGTGTAGCGCAGTTGGTAGAGCGTTATACTTGCTATAAGCAAGTCCTCGGTTCGAATCCCACGGTGGGCGGAATTTTTTCGCAGCCTTGGCGATTGGAATCGGGCTCGGTGAGACCATTCACAGTTGGGCACCAAGTTAACCATGCTCTACTCGGAACCACAGACCTAAGAGATAGAGTAACAAGGTCAACACATCACTAGCACACACACCTAACACAATGGTTACTACGCAAACTCAAAAGGCGCGCTCCAACTTTGTAACCCGAAACCGGGGCAAGTTGAGCACTGTACCGTCTGATGCTAGCGTAAAAATAATCAGCCTCTACACCGGTAGGTAAAAAAGGTTACAGACAATATAATATTTATTTATATTAGTTCGGGCGTTTGAAAATAAAATAGGGTATGCTATTCGGAGTAAAGGTGACTTTGTGTGCTTTGCCCGGACTTGTCTGACTCGCTTACGCTCATCAGTCAAACGCGCCCCGTTTCGCCACACACAGTATTACTTTTACTTCTAAAACATAATATACTATTAAATAAGAAACGTCAAAAACAATCAATGATCTAAAATTTTGAATATTTTCTACTTTTCTAGGTTGCAGAAAAAATAGTATGTATTATTCGGATTAAAAGGCTCTGTTTGACAAAAAATATTTGTTGTAGGAAGTCGATATTTTGCATGTAGATTATATGTCTACCTGATTCAAAACAGAGTATACTCTCGGTGAAATACATACAAGGAGCACCTTAGAAAAGAAAAATGTAAATTTTTGCTTTAACTCAGGAATGGATTAATGAAATATTTAGCATATAGGTCACGTTTTTACCCTTGACGGAGATGAGACCCAACAGATACAGGGTAAATGTTGTAAAAATGACAAAAATGTGCAACGACGCTCGCCGTCGTAGCCGAACGAAACTGGCGATCAGGTTCGCCCGCAGTGCTCCCAGGCGCTGAAATAGCGATGAGTTCGAATCACATCGGCTGCATCTTTCTTTTAGTTGAAAATTAATGTAATTTGCATTATCAAGTGTTTCCTTCTATTGTTTCAGTATTATTAGGAATGTTAAGATATTTTCACCTCTATGTGGTGCGCTCGTGCAAGGGATGTGCCGCGTAAATCCCTTTACAGCTTTTTTATTTACATTTATTATTTCGAATTTTATCTATATTTTATTTTCTTAAAATTTTATTTAGTCGTATATATTCTTTGCGTATGCGATAATAAATAATAGTAATTTGTATACCAAGGCACTGAAGTTTAGTTTTTTTATCACTAATGTGGATTTGGTTGCTGAAGGTCGTAGGACCAAAGCAAGTAAACCACATGAGGGATGAAAAGGAACTTCAGTGCCTAGGGGTACATTGATTTTTTTTTAAATCCAGAAATCGTGAAATTACAACATTTTAACCAATTTTTGTAGGGTATGTGATGCGAGTTGACGTTTAGATGTCGCCCCGCCACCTACAAAGAGTCGTAAAACAATGGATTACTTCACTGCTAAATTCTCGTATTTTAATGACGATTTCGACGTGTTTCACTGCTGATTAAAAAAGCGTTTTCATTGTTAATAGTTATTTATACAACGAGTAGCTAAAGTACCACTTTTTTGAACGCGTAAGAAAGTTTAAAGAATTAACCGAAGGCGAATTTTTAAAATCTCGCAAGTGCAAAAAGAAGCTTTAGATACGAGTTGTATACATAATTTTTTCAACTACCACATACTTAAGCTATTGAAATTGAAAACTCATTAAAAATCATGTTAGGGATGCTTTCATTGTTTGGAATTGAAACTCACCAAATTTAATTAATAGTTTTGACCTAAGCGTGCCATAAAGTGACAGAAGTGTGCAATAAAATTGTTATTGCATAGTATGCAACATGCTTTTAACGTATGGAAAGTGCCAAATAATAGCTTCCTTTAGGAAATGGTAGTCGAAAAAGTACATTTTTCTGGTACAATGTTTTTTATAAAATATTATTTTTAGGTAACCGGTGTAACTTTAAGCTGAAAATTGATAATCAACAATTCAGAAGTATTATAACTCGTGTTAATGGATCAAGTTTTACGGGAAACGTATACATATTTATTGAAAATATGATGTTTCCACAGTTTAGAAAAGGCTCCTACGTTTCTAACTTATTACTTAATTTTACAATAAAGGAAGTATTGGATTCACCTCAAAAATTCGAAATTGAGTTTTCGATCTTCACGTTCGAGTCCTCTGTCTGTGTGCGTCTGTGTGTGTGCGTGTGTGCGAACAGAATATCTCAAAAATGAAGAGGTATGACGTCATATATAAATTTTGCGTACTATCTAGATGCGACAGCAAGCTTTTGCAGAAAATCGTATAACCGGAAGCATGGTGTTTACTCTTGTGATTTTTCAGTTTTTTCCGATTTGTTCAAAAATGGCTCTAACGATGGTTTTCAAACATTTTTATTACATTTTTAATGTGTATGGATGTAAGAGAAGTGATTTTCCAGTTGAATACTTCTAAAAGTAGAATTCGTAAGTTTTGAAAATTTTTGATAAATGCTTAAAAATTAAAAATCAATATTTTGGCTAATTATAAGATTACTGTGAAAGGAAATTGTGTGCGTGTATCACACCAGATTTGTGTTATTTTTATTTTAGCTAAGTATTTTTTTCTAGAATTAATGTTTCTCCCATTTGCTGCATCGTTTTGGGACTACCCTGTACATATCAATCTTTAAAAAACAAATTGCTCAGCCACTTAACTATCAAGACACCGTCCGTAGTTTGGTTTGATTGTGTGCCTATCTTATTAAATCCAAGTAATCTTATATATTTTTCTCTGTCTACAGGCATTCAATCATAGACACAATTTTAACAAAGCACTTATCTAGGGACTTTGTCCAATCAAGTTTTTCGTTGTTGTTTTGTTTTGGTTGCCCAACCTGACTTAGCGGTCTTTTGTGTTGCTGAGTTATTTGTGTATGAAGGTTCGTACGAATTTTGCTCGGTTTGAAAGTACAGTTACAGGTAAGATGAGTTTGTTAAACTGCTATGCACTTTCTGGGCAGTGATACCACAGTCTATAAACTAACCAGTCCTGTCGCTCACTGTCGGTACCTTTGATGTTCGTGTCCCCTAAAAATCTACTGCGCGTTGTGCCGGGAGTCGGTCTGGGCGGATCTGAGTACGGCGCGCTTTATTTGTATTTGAAAATTACGGGCACCACATTCAAGAATCGTATTAGTTTATAGACTGTGGTGATACTTCTTCGAAGCCCACGTAAAATCAGCAAAATCCACGCTCTTTCGTTGCGGAGTCTGGGCAATGCAAGCTTGGCGTCTTTGACTTTTAATTAGACTAATTAATCTCGATCCTCGCAATTATCGATTGTTGAATTATGAATGCTTTCAGCACGACATTGTCGCCAAAATGGGGAAAACCAAGAAGGCTGATGTCAGCGACAGTGAGTCCGAGGAGGAGTACCCTGTCAAGAAAATCATCCACAAGCATAGGGTGACCGGACTCTTCAAGCAAGTAGGTACCTGGGACATTTTTCGGTTTTATTTTTAAACCGTTAAAATATTGCTTACAATTTGTCTGTTTTTTTCATTTCCTACTTTACAATGAACATGTCTATAACGACATAGCTTGTTTGATTTGTTCAAAATGCAGCGGAAGCTGCTGACCATTAAATAAAATAAAAGCCGTTGATTGCAGTAACAAGTGTAAATAAATATAGTTATTTGTATAATAAAGCATAGAAAAAGTAGAATTTGCTACACCGAGCAATTGTTGCTTCTCTTTTTATTCAGTGCTTCTTCACATTCTTCATCATACCAGTGTTTTACGCACTTGTGTTTTGTGTACATCCCACTATTTTTGTTCAGTTTTTGCTATGGCTTATTAAATTAATTCCCACAGTTTCCATACTTCCTGGTCTCAGTAATTTTTTAAATCTATAAATCAGTTTCTCTAGCCCATTTTGACATTCTGTCTATTCAGCTCTTGTTTTGGTTTCAAAATTTAAGTCGCTAATCTCTTTATTTTTAACTATTTTCAGAAGAGCAAAAAGAGAGAGTCATCTAAACGCCGACCATCCAGGGCTTCAGAAAGGTCTAGCACCTCCGATGCTAAGAAGAAAGAGTCAAGGAAACGAGCCAGGCCATCTTCCTCTAAAGCAGAGGTTAAGCCTGAAGAAAGTGCAAAAAAGTCCAAAAAGAAGGACGAGAAGTCTTCCTCTAAGTCCAAGCGTTCTGCGGAAGAAAAGAAGACTAGCAAAAAGAAGCCAGCTGCCTCTAATTCAGATTCAGTTGTAGAGGACAAGAAAAACGGTAAGAGCGAAAAAAGAAGAAGCACTGCCTCGGAAAGTTTCGATAAGTCTGATGATGGTGGCACAAAATCAAAGAGAAAGCCAGAGAAGCCAAAACCGTACAGCAAAAAGAAGAAGCAGCGCACTCCTTCCGAAAGCTCTGACAAGTCCGACGCAGAATCCGACAAGCCCAAGAGGAAGAGTGACAAGGGGAAACCGGAACTCAAATTGGAGAAGAAGTCTATGTCGAAGAGCTCCAAACCGGAACCCAAGTCTGGTTTTGAACGAGGTTTGGAAGCCGAGAAAATTATCGGAGCAACCGACACTCCAGGTGAACTCACGTTCTTAATGAAGTGGAAAGGCTCCGATGTTGCCGATCTTGTTGCTGCAAAGCAGGCCAACGTCATTTGTCCTCAAGTGGTTATACAGTTCTACGAGGAGAACCTCACATGGCAGTTGCCTGTTGGCTATTCTTAAAGAGAGACTTTTTGTCGAATCTCCGTAGGATTTCGTTTTTAATTTTAAGTAATTAGTACATCAACTTACCGCGTAGTTTTGTGGAGTTGAAACCTGTTTGTTCAAAGTTCGTTTAAAAACCCATTTAATGTAATAGATAAAAAAAAATGTATTCCGCTTCATTTTTCCTGTGAAAAGATATAATCGGAAACATTTTTTTATAAGTTTTTTGCTTTGAAAGGTATAGAACATTTACTTTAAGAAGTAAATCTATTTGTTTTCTTAGTGGTTGCCATATTTCGGTTCTAACACCAACTGTTTGATTGGGCCATATTGTAAGGAAGATGATAAATAAATGCGGTCATAATAAGTGTCCCAAGTCTGGTTTTGAACGAGATTTGGAAGCCGAGAAAATTATTGGTGCATTCGACACTACAGGTGAGCTCACGTTCTTAATGAAGTGGAAAGGCATCGATGATGCCGATCTTTTTGCTGCAAAGCAGGCCAACGTCATTTGTCCTCAAGTGGTTATACAGTTCTACGAAGAGCACCTCACATTGCAGTTGCCTGATGACCACTCATAAAGAGACTTCTTGTCGAATCACTAGGATTTAGTTTTTAATTTTAAGTAATTAGAACGTCAACTTAACGCGTAGTTTTGTGGAGTTGAAACCTGTTTGATCAAAGTTCGTTTAAAAATCCATTTAATGTAATCTATAAAAAAATGTATTCCGCTTCATTTTTCCTGTGAAAAGATATAATCGGAAACATTTTTTTATAAGTTTTTTTGCTTTGAAAGGTATAGAACATTTACTTTAAGAAGCAAATCTATTCGTTTTCTTAGTGGTTGCCATATTTCGGTTCTAACACTAACTGTTTCATTGGGCCATACTATAAGGAAGATGATAAGTAAATGTGCTGTCCTTATTATTAATTTGAATAAAATTTAAGTTACAAATTTGTATTTGTTTTACTGTTTTACACTGGATGGGGAGCTTCAGCATCAAACATTGACAATTGCGAGTCGTGCACGAATTGGACCAAGAATATTAGTGTTATTAAAATAGTTTTCATGTAAGTAAGTAAGTAAGTAAGTAAATTTATTCATCAAGATAGATGTTTACAAAAAAAAGACACATAATTCATTTACAAACAGATTTGACATAGTTAGAACATAACCTTTTAAATTGCGATACATTTGTTGCCTGTTTCGCTTCATCAGGCATTTCATTATACAGTGTGTCCCCGGATTGAGTTCACTATAGGTATAATTGACAAAAAATTTTACAATTTTATTTTCATGTTTTGGGATTCCGCCCTGCTTGGTCTGAAAAGAATTTTAAGAATATTTACAGTTTTTGAAAACACAAGTTGGCCTTGACAATGAAGCAAAAACATTTTATTTTCAGGTAAACTACCCTTTCTGTTCATGATGCGGCAAAATTTTACCAAGAAAAGTTGTTCAGAATGATAAATTATGGCCCTATACAAAATTTCAGGAAGATCTACCTACTTAAATTAAACTGTTAAAATTGTACCTATTTATTAAAAAATTACTGTTTGATTTAAGTAGGTAGAACTTCCTGAAATTTTGTATGGGGCCATAATTTCCCATTCTGAACAATTCTTCTTAGTAAAATTTTGCCGTATTATAAACAAAAAAGGTAGTTTACCTGAAAAGAAAATACAATAGTGTGTCCCAGGATTGATGTTACAAGAGGTGAGATACCTAAAAATTTTTGAATTTTATTTTAAGGTTCTGGGATTCGGTCCTGCTTGGTTTGAAAAGAATTTTAAGAATATTTTCAATTATTGAAAAACAAGTAGGCCTTGGCAGGGAAGCGAAAACTATTTTATTTTCAGGTAAACTACGCTTTTTGTTCATGATACGGCAAAATTGTATTAAGAAAAGTTGTTTAGAATGATAAATTACGGCCCTATGCAAAATTTCAGAAAGATCTGTTGACTTAGAAAACACCGTTATTTTTCAGATAATTGTATTTTATTTTCAGGTAAACTACTTTTTGTGTTCATGATACGAAAAAATTGTATTAAGAAAAGTTGTTCAGAATGAGAAGTTGTGGCCCTATACCAATTTCAGAAAGATCTGTTGACTTAGATGAAACCGTCATTTTTAATAAATGCAATTTGTTTAATCTAAAAAATAACGGTTTAGTCTAAGGCCCGGTATTACAATATCAGCTTAAACTGGAGATTGACAGTTAAACTGCAGATTTCGTGAATACTGCGTATTACAATCTTCAGTTTTCAGACAGCGACGCTTAAACTTCCAGTAAACTTAAACGTCCGATCGGTACAGTTTAAACCGCAGTTTACATCAACCTGGCATATTCTAACCTGACAAATCGGGTATTGTTGACAAAACGCGAAAGAATGGAAGACGTATTCGAGATATTTGAAGATTTATTATCCGATGACGAGATGTAATTAATGCAGTGGAAATGCCACGTCAACCAAAAATATTTAGAGGTTAAATCATTTTGAATTGTGGAATGATATGGAATTTATTAATAGATTTCGAATATCCAAAAACAGTGTCCAACAAGTATTAAATGATATAGAACATCTTATAGCATTTCCCACTGATAGGTATCTTGGTTATTTTATAAGGCTCAACTACAGAATCTGGGGCACATTCCCCTTCTTTTATTTACTTCCTTTGTAAATTTAGTTATGGTTACTGGAGAAACATGGTTAATAAATATTAACAATATAAGAGGAATGTGCTCTTATTTCAAACAACCACAAATATAACACATCCGCTAATACATCCAACCGCCAATTGAACGTCGTTTGACAGAAAATAAATAGATTGGAAGTTAGGCGTTTTGTCGACAGCGCTACCAACGCAAACAATTTTACGGTAAACTTAACCAGCAGCCGGAAACAGATTGTAATACGCTAACGAAATAACCTACAGTTTAAACTTCCAGTAAAGTTTAACTTTACCTTCAGTTTTACTGTGCATTGTAATACCGGGCCTAAGTCGACAAGTTCTTTTTTAAATTTGGTACAAGGCCATAATTTTTCATTCTGAACAACTTTTCTTAATACAATTTTTCCGTATCATGAACAAAAAAAGTAGTTTACCTGAAAATAAAATACAATTATCTAAAAAATTACGATGTTTTCTAAGTCAACAGATCTTTCTGAAATTTTGTATAATGCCGTAATTTATGATTCTAAACAACTTTTCTTAACAAAATTTTGCTGTATCATGAACAAAAAGGGTAGTTTACCTAAATAGAAAATAGTTTTTCCACATTTTTCATGGCCGACTTAATTTCTAAAAATTAAAACTCTGCTTAAAATTCTCTCCAGACCAAGCAGGGCGGAATCCCAAAACATTAAAATAAAATTGTAAAATTTTTTGTCGATTATATCTATAGTGAACTCAATCCGGGGACACACTGTATAATTTTAAACCTTTGTAATGGAGGAAATGAAATAAAGCAAATAATTCATATTTGATACCTTGTAACTAGTAACAATAATGAAGCATTATTGGAAATCAACTCAAAGAAAACATTAACAAAAGAAAACATTTTGAAAGAACTTTCCGTTGGCGCACGTATGTATTAGGCCTTTCTTTTTAATATATTTTGAGATTTACCACTGAGTTACAGTTATCCTTTGCACTTTACAATAGTCTCGATTTATTCTGGTATGGTATCAACTAAGTTTTTGCAAAGTTGTGGTGTAGTTATTCCATATTTCGTGAATTTTAATTTATTAACTAGTGGCACTCATTGCAAAATATTTTGCAAGTTATAACAGTTCTTTATAGCTAACGTTTAACGTGGGGCATGGCCCAATAGGTAAAAATTTTTATTTTTAAATTTTGAAAACTGTGTACGTGACTGGTACATATAATTAACTATGACTAAATACTGGTGGCAAATGTATTCCTACTTTATCCAGAGTTTGTCCTTGCGATTTATTAATTATAGCAAATGCTAGGTGCACACGGAATTCTCTTCCCATGCATAACAAAATGGTAGCCTAATATCAGATGTTAAATCTGTACGTGGTAATAATGCTCTTCTGCGTATGGCTTGCTCATTTATTTCACATCTAAACAGTTCACATATAAATTGTAAATAATTAATCTTGTCTCAGTTAGTAAACCGGTACAGTACAGTTAGTAGGGATGAATTAGGAGCATATGGTACCCATCAGACAGAATGTTTGTTACAGCAGTTGGAACTAAGAGAAGATTGATAGAATCCAGCGGTGTGTACTCCTGTTTAAAATCCACAAAAATAAAGGCATTGTTAGGCCTTCATGCTCTTTCAGGGTGTGACAAACTAGCTTTCAAGATGGCAAAAGATGTTCTTGGGGGTTTGGGAGAACTTGGATGTCTAGAAGAAGATGAACAATGGATAGAGCGATTCATTTGTCAAGTGTGCTCCCAAAAAAAAAGAGATTTTGGATATTGGTCAACTGCGCTGGTAGATGTATACAAAAAACCACCAACAAGATCCTCTCTAACACCATACATCTTAAGGACTCATTACCATGGATTGGCGATGCGCTAATCTAAAACATCTAAATCTCCCAGAGCCCTCAAATTTGGGTGGGAGAAGTGAGTAAATATTCTCCTACTACTAGTACGCCTCCATGTGCACGAAAATTGCTATTGCAGCTGTTACTTTGGGTTTGTGATAAAGGACGGTGTGTTATAAATTGCAAATGTCAAGCACAGTCTATAAGGTGTACAGAACTGTGTATGTGTGATGACGATAAAGAGATATGTGATAACAATGATTACGCAGATGATAAAGATGAACTGTTAGACTCAGAATATGACTTTTAAAACCATAATTTCTCTCTACCTATACAGAGTGTAAATTACTTGTGGAGCTAACTACACGTGGCGATTTTAGTCATAAAATTCTGAGTCAAAAATTTTAATACTAAAATATTGAATTGGTCTTCATGAGCCCTCACGAGCGGTAGATAAAGAACATGATTTTTTCAGGTAAAGCATCTTTTCAGTTTCAAATATGTGAAAGTGTCGGCAAACAAAGTTGTTCAAAATGTAAAATTATGGTCGCATGCAAAGTTTAAGAATTATTGGCTTACTTTAATGAAACCGTGTGTACTAGATGAAGTACTTTGTGGTAACACGGTTTTATAAGTCAGCCGATATTATTGTAATTTTGTATGGGGCATAATTTTATATTTTGAACAACTTTCCTTAAAGATACTTTCACATTTGAAATAGAACAGGTATTTTACCTGAAAAACTCATGTTTTTTATCTAATGCTCGTGAGCGCCCATCAAGGCCATTTCAGGATTTTAATATTACATAAGATTTTTGACTCAGAATTTTATGACTAACATCGCCACGTGTAGTTTGCACCACAATTAATTTACACCCCGTATATAAAAAATATTTTATTGTTAATGATTAGTATTTTTTACAGATAAATCGAGCAATTTGTCATGGTTACCAAATTAGTTATAACATTTAGTTGTTTCAAATGAAATAGCAGTACAGGAAGCTATATCTTGGAAACAGTAAGAGATATAAAGGAATCTCTAGTAACCTTTGTTTGTTGATTGTCTATCTTACTGGGAAAAAAAAAGGTTCTTAGCTCAAGTGCTATGGAACCTACGTGAACTGAGTTACAGAGAAAAAAGGTAAGTGTGATTTCTGGCAGCCATCTTGTAATTATTACACTACACAGGCTCTCGGCCACAGATTCAAACAAAACATCTGGTATTACGTGATTGTGTGATTCATAAGCTATACAGAGTGTCCCAAAAATAATGGCACACCGATTAGTCATAGATTCCTTACGTTATAATAAATCGATTAAACCTTAGTACAAAGTCCCTTCAGTAAGAAGTTATAGGGCCTTGGAGTTCAATTTTTCATTTTTTATTTTTTAGTTAATTTCCACAAATGTAGATATATTGATTTGAATGTTGGTATACACGCTTACTATTATGTACTGCACTAATAATATTTTTTTTCATAAATTAAACTTGACTGTAAGAGGCGCTTTACCTATCTTTGACAACTTTTTTAACTGCAACTTTGTTATCTATAATATTTTTTGAAAATTTAAGTTATTATCTGAAAGAGAATTAAATAGCACAAAAATAATGTACTCTTAGTTCTTAAACCTAACAGCAACCGTTTACCTTAAAATGCTCATCAAAGAGTTTTGGTTGTCATTAAGACGTGCAATTATCAAGTAGCTATAATCACAAAAACTGATCATAAAAAACAATGATAAATCAATTAATGACATTAGTGACATAAGAATTTGTTCTTTTATGTTTAAGAAAATGCCGCTACATCACGAATTCTCCAATGCTGAAAGGTTCGTTATGTCGCAGCATTTTGGTAGGCACAAATGACAAAAAACTGATGTCACCAATGTCATTAATTGATTTCTTGTTGTTATTTACTAGATTACAATTATTACTCATTGTTTTTGTGATCATGGCTACTTAATAATTGCACGTCTTAATGACCACCAAAAACCTTTGATGGTTATTTTAAGGTAAACGGTTGCTCTTGCGTTTATAAACTAAGAGTACATTATTTTTGTGTATTTTAATTATCTTTCAAATAATAACCTAAAATTTTAAAAATGTTACAGATAACGAAGTTAGAGCTAAAAAGTTTTGAAAGATAGGTAAAGTGACCCTTACAATCAAGCCTAGTTTATGAAATTTTTCCTATTATTGCAGTACATAATAGTAAGTACGTATACCAAAATTCAAATCGATATCTCTACATTTGTGGAAATTAACAAAAAAATTAAAAAATTAAAAATTGAACTTCAAGGCCTTATAACTTCTTACTGAAGGAACTTTGTACTAAGGTATATTAGGTTTAATTGATTTATTATAATGTAAGGAATCTATGACTAATCGGTGTCTCATTCTTTTTGGGACACCCTGTATATATCCCCACTAGTCATATTGTTCCTTGATTCAAAATCCCCACAGAATTACGTATGCCCCTCAACTATTTGGATTTTAAAGAGGACACAGATGATTTTAATGGGCTCTATGCTATCGTAACCCAACTTCCTGGTGCCCAGATTAAAATAATTAACGACAAAAATATTAAAATTAATGTATAGGAAGAGGCAGATTATGTAATGCTTACTGCAGCAAAAAAGAAAAGGTAGGTATGTTCTTGGCATACTTATGAGAATAAGCAGAACAGGCCTATTAAAGTTATGGCCAACAGACTGCATCATTCCCTAAAACCAGAACGTATTATCCAGGAAATGGAAAACGTGACTGCAGTCATTGAAGCCACTCCTAAATTAAAATATAAAACAAAGCATTCTCTAGATATGTTTGTGCTCTCATTCAGACATGACGTGAGTGTTGATAAAATATATGGAATAACTGATATAATAAGTCAGAGTAGAGAAAATCTAGGGTTGTGCAACAGTGTAAAAAATTCCAAGCATATGGAGACTCGCAAAAAGTACTGTGCCATGGAACCACGCTGTGTCAGATGCACTGGTAAGCACCTAACAGCTGAGTGTAAAAATCAAAGGATGTTAAACCAAAATGTGTTTATTACGTTGAGGGACATCCAGCCAACCAAAGAGGATGCATAGTTGTAAAAAAAATGCTAGTAACCAACACAAGTACAGAGCAAAAATCCTACAGCCAAGTAGTTACCGTCATTTGGGGATATATTGGATACCCGGGGTTATATTGGATGTGCGCGCCTTTTTTTAAATTTAATTATAGATTTCGCGCAGTTGGCAATCCTGAACCGCGAAAAAATTTGTATACATAAGAAAGTGGTTATACATGTGATTGTTGTGGTTTTCAAACGTAAAGCTGATTAAGGTAAGCTTCCAAAAAATTACTTTTGTAAATCGTTTTTGTAAGAATTTGTGTAATACTGGAAAAACCTCCGCGTATCTCTCTTATTATTGTTTAACCAAGGATAGTTCAATGGAACTAATACTTGAACATAACCTCAATAACAAATGTAAACAAACAAAAGTTTAATTTTTTTACTAATTTTTGAGAAAAACAACAAAAACTGAAAAACCTGATTTTTCAGGGTTATATTGGACGATGCCCAGAAGACATAAACACAAGTTGGGCACTGCGTTTCGACGAAATTATGACCCTCAAAAAATTGAGGATGCGTTGGGAGCTGTTTTAAATGATCATTTGTCATTCCAGCAGGCAGCAGACAGATTTGGGGTGCCACGTTCTACGTTACATTCCAAATATCTAGGTAGACATGGTGATAAGCTTGGCAAACCGCCTGCAATACCACTTGCTGATGAAAAATTGATTGCCAAAGCAGCTTTAACTGCAGTGGAATTTGGAGTTCCATTCACAGAAAGTGTTTTAAAAGACTTTGTGGAGCAGTATATTAATCGAAAAGGGGTTGTTGTAAGACAATTTCGAGACAATAGACCGGGTAGCGACTGGTGCCATTATTTCCTGTTAAGAAATCCCGAATTATCAAAAAGAAATTCACAAAACATTAAAAGATGCCGAGCCGAATTGACCTCGAATGTGATTTTGATAATTTGTTGGAAACAATTCGTGATGTGCCTCCCGCCAACATTATGAACTACGACGAAACAAATATGACCGACGACCCAGGATGTCAAAAAATATTCGTTCGAAGAAGTGCAAAACATGCCACTAGGATATTAGATAGTTCCAAGTCCTCTACATCACTCATGTTTGCAGCGTTAGCGGATGGCAGCCTTTTACCCCCATACATCGTATACAAGGCCAAGTATTTATATCCCGATTGGATAGAGGGAGGTCCAGAGGGTGCTCGATACAACCGCACATAATCTGGATGGTTCGATGCAGACGTCTTTGAGGACTGGTTTTTCCAAATAGCGTTATCAACATTACGCCGTAAAGAAGGAAAAAAAAATATAATCGGAGACAATTTGGGGAGCCATCTATCCTACAGAGTTATTCAATCGTGCGAAGAAAATAATATAAGTTTCGTATTTTTACCCAAAAATAGCACACATATTTGCCAGCCTTTGGACGTTGCGGTATTTAGACCCGTAAAAATTTCCTGGAGAAAGGTTTTGACAGACTGGAAGTTGCATAATAAAGGGGTGATACCGAAACAGGTTTTTCCAAGTTTACTAAAAAAGATGTTGGAAGATTGCAATGAAAATATGTCAGCAAACATATTGGCTGGTTTCGAAGCAACGGGAATTTCACCATATAATCCGAAAAAAGTTCTGACAAAGATTAAGCCGAGATATGATGAACCCAACCAAGACAATCCTGCTATCGTGGAATCGTTCTCTAACATTCTGTCAGATCTTACAAAAGTAAATGAACGGCCCGCCATAACAAGAAAAAGAAAAATAAATGTTCCTGCAGGACAATCAATTTCGTTGGCAGATTTGCCAGTAGATAAAGAGGTTGATATACCGGGAACATCAACAATAACAAATACAGATGACCTACAAAACGATTCAGATTACAGTGACCGCAATAGTGTCATAGACGAAACTGAAAATGAAGTTATGACTCGCGTTGAGTCAGCCACTGACATCAATGAAAGTGACTTTGTTTTAACATCATTTCTCTATAATGCAGGCACAAAAAAAGAATGCGAAAGACTTTTTGTCGGACAAGTAACAAAAATAAAAAAAAGTTGTATTGAAATAAAATGCCTACGCCCACATAGAGGAAAACAGTGTGCTTTTGTATTTTCTGACGTAGAGGACTTGCAGTCTGTGCAAATTAATCAAATAAAATATAGGCATTGTAAACCACAGGAGATAAGGGGTGTTTTTACCTTTCCTCAAAATATTTTGTAATTTTTTTTTTATTTTCTACGGAGACATCCTTTCTACCAAAGAATTTTGGTTTCTTTAGTTTAAATTTAAAAAAATATATATTTCTTTCGTTTGAAAAATAATTATTTAGAGTTGTTAATGCTTTTCTGTTTTTAAGTTAAGTTCTTTCTTTAGGTTATTTAGAATTTTTATATGTTTTTGTACCGAAAATGTGACAATAAAACGCAAATAAACGTATTTATTGGATTTTGGTTGTATTTTGTCTTATTTATTGAATTCTTGATTAAAATTAATGTTTTTTTTGGTCAAAAGTGTCTGATAAATGCTGTAGGACCGGCCTATATCAGCTATTCACCACAGTTTTACCATTTTCAGTGAGAAAATTACACTGTCCAATATATCTCCATACACGGGGTTATATGGGATGGCACTATTGTTTAAAAAAAGGTTTAAAAACTATATTTTTTTGCATTTTGTAAAATTCACTTCGATTCGGCAAAGGCTTCCGATTAAAAAAGCCCCCGGTTCAATATCTTGCTTCAGAGCAGAGAAAAGTAATAAAAACCGAAAATATCATCCAATATATCCCCAAATGACGGTACTGGAAAGTCCGAAATAATTACTAATAAAAACCAAACCCAAAAACAAGATCAGAACGTTTCCATTCAATACTCTCTTCAGCAAATAATGGAAAAATTAACAAAAATGGATGAATGTATCGGCAGACTTAAATATAGCGCTAAAGGAGCTATTTCCAAATATCCTAATGGCAGGCAATCTTAGAATCATGGAATGGAATGCCAATGGACTGCTGCAACATCAACAAGAATTAGAAGCAGTCCTAGATGTAGAAAATATTGACATGCCTCATTTCTGAGACACATTTTACTAATGAATCATTTATTAAGCTCAAAGGATACAAAATATATCATACCATACATCCTGAAAATTGAGTCAAAGGTGGTAGTGCCGTCGTAATCAACGAATCAATTAAGCATCATCAGGAGATGGGATTTAAAACAAAAGAGTTTCCAGCTACCTTTGTAAATTATAAAAACAAAAATATGAGATCATTGTCGCCGCAGTTTACTATCCGCCTAGACATGCTCTCAAAAAAGAACAATATCTAGACTTTTTAAGTAGTCACAGATATAGATTTATCATTGGAGACAACTTCAATACCAAACAAGTCCGTTGGGGATTTAGGTTAACATTTACAAAAGGAAACGAACTCCTACAAGCAGTAAGCCAACTAAAATGCGAAACAATATCCATGGGCAAGCCGACACACTGGCCTTCAGACCCCAATAAAATTCCAGATCTAATTGATTTCTTTATAATCTATATACAGGGTGTTAATAGTAAATCGTTACACCTGAAAATGGCAGTTAGAACTCATTAAAACAAACAACTTTTCTTAGTTCTAATTTTTTATTTGTAGGTTCGTAGTTATGAGTTCTTTTGTTTTTCGAAAAATCGTCATCACTCCCTTATTGTAACGACTATTGAGAAAAAACAAAAATTTTCAAAATTACCTTTCGGCTTTCTATAACATTTGCCTTTACAATTATTTTTTATTTTTTTAAATAACAAAATGGCGATTGATAAAAAATTTCAAAACAAGATTTTTTGATAACCACTCAATCGATTTTTGAAAGTAAAACATTTAGAAAATCATTAAACTATCTACTGCAGCAATTGTCGTAAACATTTTTTCAATCTATCCAAAAAAAGTCTTTATTTTTGAATTCTACAGGTAAGTATTAACCAACTAAAAAACCATTTAAAACAAAGTAGCTTCTTGCCATTAAACAATGAAACAAAAGAAGATTAGGTTTGAGAAGTACACTATTTATAATACATTTTCAAAATGGCCACCATTCGCAGCAATGCAAGCCCGGCAGCGTGTTTAATGTTGCTGGAGACCTTCGCAAGGACTGCCTGCTTCTCTTTTATATCTTCTGCTGCAGCTACAATTTTAGCAACTAGTCCTAACTACAGAGACCTCGATATAACTTAATGAGGGCGGATTGGGATGCGCTGAGGACTGGTTTTGGGAGGCAGGCGCTGGTGCAGGAGGGAGACGATGTCAATTAGACAGCTCGAAAGATAACAAGAGAAATAACACGAGCAATGAACCTTGCAATCCCCTTAATGAAGCAAAAAAAGGACATAAGTAATTCTGGCTGGAAAGAAGAGCTGACGAAGCTCAGAAAGAGAGTCAGGAAGGCAAGAAGGAGATACCAAAGGATGGCAATTGCTGGTGAGAGGAGGGTATACCTAGCAGAGTACAGAGCAATAAAACAGCTCTATAAGGCAATGATAAAGGAAGCAAAAGAAAGGAGTTGGCAGATATTTGTGGAGAGACACCTATCACTAGATATATGGGGAGTACCATATAAAATCATATCCAACAAGGTCAGGTCGCCCTCGCTTCTCTCCTCAATGGAGAGAGAGGATGGGACAATGACGAGCAACTGGTAGGAATCAATAGAAACCCTCCTGAAGGTTCTACTACCAAGTGATAGTTTGGAAGAAGAGGATGAACAACAGCGGAACACAAGAAGTAGAATGGCCGAAAATTATACAGTAGAAGGGATGGTAGAGCCATTCAGGGAGGAAGAAATAAGCAGAGCAATAAGATCTTTAAAAAGAAAGAAGGCACCAGGACCCGATGGTATACCGCCGGAGGTGATCCAAGGCCTTGAAGCGGAATTACTGGAACCCTTATGTTCTCTCTACAATAGATGCCTAAGACAAGGAAAAATACCCAATACATACAAGCAGGCCGAAGTTGTGATCATAAAGAAAGGGGATGACAAGGACCCTGCGAAGCCAAAGTCGTATCTACCCATATGTCTTTTAAACGTGTTAGGGAAGGTGCAGGAGAAGCTTCTGTGCGAGAGGCTATTACAGCATCGGCTCACACTGAGGCGAGGAATGCACGAGAACCAGTATGGATACAGGGCGGAAAGAACGACGGAGGATGCGATAAACAGGGCGATAAGATCGGTGCAGGAAAGCAACTGCAAATATGTAGTAGCGATTTTCATAGACTTCACGGGCGTTTTCGATAACTTATGGTGGCTGGCCCTGCTTAGAAGGCTAAAAGATCTAAACTGTCCAAGGGAATTGTATAAGATTTTTAGAAGTTACTACCAGGATAGGTATGTAACGATACAATGCCCAGACGAGAAGGTAACAAAACACCTTACAAAAGGATGTCCTCAGGGGTCGTCAGTGTGTGGACTAGTTTTCTGGGATGTGCTGTTGGAGGAGTTACTGGAAAAACTGGAAGACAGCCATGAGGCAGCAGGAACATTAGCGTATGCGGATGACCTTTTACTCTTGGTGGAGGCTAACTCAAGGGCTCACATTCAAGAAAAGTGCAATAACCTGATGCAATACATAAACCAATGGTGCAAAGAAACAAAGCTCACCTTATCAAAAGAAAAGACCACCTACTCCTTAATGAAAGGGGAACTGCAAAGGGATCCAATCATAAAGGTAGGAGGACAAAACATCAGAAGGTCTGGATCCACGAGATATCTTGGGATCAAGATGGATGAAAAAGAAACTACCATGAACACAGTGAAGAAGTGTGCAACAAGGCGACCAAGGTGATGTATAAAATATCTGGATTGGCGTAAAGAGAATACAAAATACCACTTTCGTGTGTAAGGGTATACATGAACACGATACTTTCTTCAATTGTGGGATATAGAGCTAGCATATGGGCGCACAGGCTACAAAACATCAAGCAAAAACAAAAGGTGAATGGAGCCCAGAGAAAAGTGCTACTAAGAATGACAGGGGCCTTCAGCACGACTCCGACGGAGGCCTTGACCACGGTAACGGGGGTACTGCCACTCCACCTGGAAATCAAAATAAGAGCGGCCATGTACTGGATGAGAAAGGTAGAACTAGGAAAAGTGCAAGAAATAATGCAAGCAGAAATAACAACAAAGCGTCAGATCAAAGAAGCTATAGAAGCAGAATGGCAAACGTCATGGCAGAACTGCTATAAGGAAAGAAGAATGTATGACTTCCTACCTGACGTCAGAAGAGCAGCGGAGATAAACCCAACGCAGGGGCTGATACACTTCCTCACGGGACATGGTCCGTATCCGGAATATCTCTATAGATTCAATCTAAAAGAGAATACTGAATGTGAATGTGGTGAGGTAGGCACTCCTGAGCACGTGGTGTTTCAATGCCAGCTTATGCACGCCATTGCATATAGAGAAAGAGAAGAGTTAAGAGAACACAACACGCGGGAAATCTTGGAAAACGAGAGACTCTTGCCATATCTAAACAAGCTTGCTGACAAAATATCAAAAGAGTGCCAACGAAAATACAATGAGCAAAGACTCAATGGAAATAACCATCAGATGTAACTTCAAAGAACAATCATGGAACGGGGCTGCAGAAGGAGGTAGTTCCCTGAGTTCTCCGAGTCAAGAGATGAAGGGGCTGCTGAGATCTGCTTCCCAAGAAATGAGCAACAACTTTTTCAAACCTCTAAAGCGATAACCAACAACTTGCCCACAGATGATAAACAACAACATCTAACGACAAGAAAAAGGCATGGAATGGGTCTGCAGAGGAAGGGAGTCCCTGAGTCTCTTGACACTAAGTTCTCCGAGTCAAGGGATGAAGGGGCTACTGAAATCTGCTACCCAAGAAATGAGCACAACGTTACCACAGATACAACAACAACAATTCCACGAATCCACGAGGTAACACTCAATGACAAAGGAAATGACTAAACTGTCCAACATGGTCCAGGAATTACCGGACCAAGTAACAGTGAATCAGTGAAAGTGAAAGAGACACTTAAAAGACAATTTTTAATAATAATAAAAATAGGAAATAAGACTAGACTTAAGGATAGGGAAGGAAATATGGAATAAAAAAAAGCTGTTGTTCAAGATCATGGATTACCGGACCTGCAAGCAGCTGACTACAAAAAAATGAAAAATCAACATAATGTAATCATAGAACATTAGACTAGGATTAAGAAGGGGATAACAAACAACTGCAATTAGCAGATTAAGAAAACAACTCAATCAGGAAACCCAGATGTAAGTCAACCATAAATATTATTATTTTTTTAGCATGTTTCTGTCTGGTGTAGGATTTTTTTTTTGTGTGATGTCATGTAATGTTTTTATGTTTCATGCATGTTTGGTTTTAGGATCTTAGCATGTAGCATGTTAGGTATAAGTAAAAAATAATAGAACTATAGGAAAATGTCAATAGAAACAAATTACGGCCTGAGTTAGATTCATAAGAAATCAGGCTCTTAAGAAATATAAGATTAAAATGAAAAAAAAAAGAAAAAAAAGTCCTAACTGTGTTCACCGGTTTCTCGTATATAGAGGTCTTCATCTGACCCCAGAAAAATTGTCACCGAGCGCTCGAGAGGTAAGGAAGTACCGAGAGGTTGTGTTAATTTTGTATACCTTTTCTAAGTAGCAAAAGTGTCAACGTTTTATGCAATTAATATGCCTTTAGCGTGTGCTTCATGCACCCAGAGCATAAGTACCTACTAAATCGCCTGGACTAAAATGTATCATATGCTAAAACTGTTACTATGGAAAGTGCGTCGGGTTATCGGTGAACGATGTAAACTCGATGATTAATTCGTCGGCGGACTGGAAATGTTCTCGATGCCGTGTTGGACAAAAATCGGGCAGCTTTGTATTACCAACTGGTGATCAATCTGCTCTTCAGTAAACCAACATTCCCGATCGCGTTGAAGATATCTTATTTTTACAATCAGCTGTAGACGCTCTGCGGAACTGCTGCGATGAAATAAAAACTTCAATCTCTTTCTGCACTGACAAAATAACAGACTTCGAAAAAATTGTAAAGCAGCTTTCCAACAAACTAAAACTAATTGATAAATTAGAACAAGTAAACCGGAAACTAACATCTCAAGTTGAGACGTTAAACAATAGAGTTGACGAACTGGAGCAATATTCTAAACTCAACAACGTAGTTGTTAATGGCGCACCTGATGAAAAAAATGAAAAATTGAAGGAAGTTTGCTTATCACTTCGAGAAGCTATAGGATGCAAGATTTCTTCTGAAAGCGTCAATATTGCCCATCGTCTTCAGCCGCATCCCAATTAAAGCCAGCGTAGTCACCCTCATTCTATACTATACTTTATACAAGGTTAAGAAACAACAGCAACAAACAAAATCTCCTGGACAAAAGTTTACCGGCCTCAAATTATTAAACTACGAAAGTATATATTTCAACGAACATTTTACGCAGCAGAACGGCAATCTCCTTAGGCTTGCGAAACAAAAATCCAATGGAAAATATAAATATATTTGGACTCAAAATTGTGTGGTTTTTGCGAGAAAGAATGAGAAGACTCCAATCATTCCCATTAAAAATGAAAGTGATATAGCTTAATTGACGTAATAAGTGAGTGTATACAAACGTATTTATTTTTTTACATCTATTTTACTAACAATGGCTAGTGAATCTTGCTATACTAGTCACATTAACATACAATCGCTGCTTCCTAATGTACAGATCATTAGGAATATTCTTCGATACGAACATTTCAATATTTTATCAATTAGTGAAATATGGTTGACTCCAGATGCAAACTTGCAAGATGTTTCTGCCGATGGTGTTACGCTCATTTTGACATTTTCCTACTTGTTAATTGAAATAATTAGTCAATTTGGCAATTTACTTTTATTCTATAAATATACAGTACTTCATCTATAGTTAGGCAACCCAAATACCTTCAGCCTCAATTTTGAATTAAAAGGAACACTTTGTTATCAGTTCTGCACATACAATCTGCACCTATAGTTTTTCTTCCTTTTTTCGAATTTGACTTTGACATTGATAACCTGGGATCGTGAATTGCTCTGGCTAATTTGCATTCCATTCTTTTCCATTGCTTCGATCGTTGAAGTTAGTGCCCTGGGGACCTTTTGCTTCTCTGGCTTTGGTTATAGCCGTCCTCGTCGTTTTGAGGGATTTTTGGAGGCAAGGCGCCCTTTGGAACGTTCTGGAAGCCGTTGGGAGTTGCTGCCAGCGTTCGTTGGCTTTTGTTGCGGTTTTGGGATGGGCTCTTCTTGATCGAATGGAGCGTTAGGCTGTTCGTCACCATTCGCAGGTTTGTTACGATTTCTTTTCGTCAGCGTGGTTGCTTACCTGGAAATTTGTAATTTATAGCCAACTATTCTACGCCTTGGAAATGCATTAACTATTCTATGCCAGGGAAATGCGTTAACTATTCTATGCCAAGGAAATGCGTTAACTAGTTTTACGCCTTGGAAATGCGTTAACTATTCTATGCCATGAAAATGGGCTTTATTTGTACGCCATGGAAATTGGATTTTACCTCTGCGTCCTGCGAACTGGGTGTTATCGCTTGGAGTTTTGGTGTGGTTTATTCTACCTGGGACTGCTGGAGCCACGCCGAACCGGCGTGCCGCTCATCCCCTGCGGTCGCCTCATTGCAACTATCGAAGCTCGACTGCTGCCCGTTGCGAGGCCACCTCCTGGTTGCTTCGTCCACCAGCTCTGCACCACGTGCCGTGGGTACCTGAGAGGTTTTTAGAGCAATTTAGTTACTTATGTATTGTTTGTCGATTTGGTTTGTAGATATGCCTTTTTAGAATTTCGATTATGGTATTTTGTGTATTATGCTCTGTGTGCTTTATTTGCGTAATTAGCTATTTGTTTAGATTGATTTACTTACCCGGTAGTACGTTCTTGACGTGTTAGCCGGCCGGGGCTGCGGTAAACTCACCCTTAAATTACGTAGTTTAGTATCTGCCATTTGCTTGTACGTCAACTTAATCTTAATAGTATTAAATTAACGGCTGTGTCTAGGGAACCGAACGCGGTGCCCTTTTGTTCAATTTCAAGCTTCCGTGATTTGTTTGCGCGATTTTAAATATGTTTAACAATGTAAAGGGGCATATTCAAGTAGATTTTGGAGCGTTCATTGACTTACTTGATGTCTTTGCAATAGAAAACTACCTAGAATTTTATATGGCCATATACCGGGTGTCAACGAATTTATTAGACAAGTCATATTTTCTAGAGTATTAGATGTATTAAAATGAGATTTGGTATAGGTAAATGGTATAGGGAGGGGAGAGTTTTCGCATATTTTTCACTTTCCGGTCACTTCCGGTTTCACCGGAAATGGCTCCGATTTCGAATTTTTAAATGGAACACCCTGTATATTTTTGCATATTTGGATTTCTGAGACAATTTTGGATCAGAATGTGACATTTTAAAAAGTTTTTAAGCCTACTTGATTTTTTTAGAGCCACTTTTAATATGGCATCTAGGTGGCCATGATCAGACGCAAACTAATCTTAAGACCTCAGGTGATGTCAGAAAATTACAATCGCAAAGTTTTAGTGATTAGTATGATAGATAGGAATAAGACAAGTTGGCAAAAGCACGTTTTCTTGTTTAACTATTTTTTTTCAAATGGCGACCCTTTTTTGACAAGCACTTTCCGAAAAGAGGATTTTTTGGCGAATCTAACGATACTAATTTATTTGCGATTGGATTAAAAATAAGCTCATAAGTTAAATATTTCTAAGCAAAATACTGGATAATAATTTATTTACTTTTGCCAAGTGTGCCATGGATAAGTTTTTAAAATGTCACATGCTGATCCAAAATTGTCTCATAAATCCAAATATGCAAAACTATACAGGGTGTTTCATTTAAAAATTCGAAATGGGAGCCATTTCCGGTGAAACCGGAAGTTACCGGAAATTGAAAAATATGCGAAAACTTTCCTCTCCCTATACCATTTACCTATACCAAATCTCATTTTGATACACCTAATACTCTAGAAGTTATGACTTGTCTAATAAATTCGTTGACACCCGGTATACTCGTCAGTGTTTTCGCTTCGTAGAAATTTTGAGTATTAATATAGTCATTTTGAGCTGGCACTCGGGGTTAGACGTCAGCTGATTGCTTGGATAGCTCTCTTCTGCCACGCCCTGTCTCACGGGATGCGTGCAGACTAATTATTTATTTAGCAAGATTATTGTTAATGCTTTCTTCCTATTCGCGAAACGCCGTTACAGGGTGATACAATTTTAATTACTTATGCCGCACCCAACTAATTATTTTAAAGTGTTTGTTTTGTCGTAGCTTGCCTTGATATATATTTATTGTTGTACTTGCTTTTGTGTGTGGGTATATCTGGCACTATAGTACGCACCAATTTATTTAAAATAAAGCTGTGATCTATTCATTGGTTGTTGGTTTGTTTATTTTTGACTTGCTGGTTTTTATCCTCGACCTTGTGTAAGGTCCGGCACAAGGAATTGGATCTGAGTCTAGGACCTGGCGCCCATTCTCTTCGTATTTCGTATAGTGTTCTTTTCAGCATAGTTGGAACCCTGCGACCCTCGCGGCGAGCTAGCCCAATTAGGCCGATAGTTACCAGCCGGCAAAATATCAAATATAACTTTCGCCAAAAGGTAAGGCCGACCGTCTATCTTCCCTGACAATGGTTATAATGTGTTCTGTTGTAGTCGTATCCGTAGAGAAGGAGGCGTATGTTGCTATATAAAAAATAGTATTAATTGTAAAATATTGAATGTTGAGAATGATCCTACGTTTGAAGAACTTTGGATAGTGTTAAATCTTAATGTAGAAGTGTGCTTCGGAATAGTTTATAGGCCCCAACTTGCCCTTTCACAAATTTGATTAATATTCTGCAAAATAATTTGTTGACCATGTCACTACCACAGCATGAAAAAGCCATTTTAATGAGGGATCTCAATATTGATTTTTTAAATAGAAATAACCCTAATACAATGAAATTATTTGATGCTCTGCAAATTTTTCAAATGTCCCAAATCATAAAAGAGCCTACTAGAGAGACTGCATCTTCTTCCAGTCTCATAGATATTGTTGCAACTAATACTGTCGATTTAATACAACTTTCAGGTGTAAATCTTTCATTCCATCTAACGGATCATTATTTGGTTGACTGCATCTTGAATGTTGCCGGTGGTAATGAGATAACATACAAGGTATACAAACCTTACAGAACATCAATGTTCCTGCTCTGATATCCGATTTTTATACTATACTTATAAAGTATATAGAATTTATGAGATTAATAATAAAATACAATATTTCTGCGAGCTATTTACACAACTCTTTGGCATTCATGCTTCATTAAAAACAAAATTTTCATCCACTGGATTACTAGCAATACTAAAAAAATGATGTTCTTATGGAATAGAGCTCTAACCCACTTTAAAAAAAGTAGGGAGGAGGCACATTTTAATTACCTACTATAAATATTTCAGAACTCTTGTAATTTTTGCTGTAGCGAAAGAAAAACAAGCATTCTTTGAATTTAACATTAACAAAAGTAATGGGAAATACTTGTAGAAGATGATTAACAGTTTAGGTTTTTCTAGTTTACATCAAAATATTTAATCTTTACCCAACAAACTTAACAATCATAAAGCTATCAATAATTTTTTTATCGAATCCCTTAAAACTATAATTAATCCAGACACTGATACAGACTTAATCGAGTTTTATGAAAACAATGTCAAAAATGGTATTAATGATGAATTGAATTTTACACTGGTCGAGGAATATGATATATGTGAAGTTATTAAACCGATTCGGTCCAATGCCATCGGTGTTGACGGTATAAATTTGAATAAGTTACAGCTGTGTTTTGCAGAAATAATACCTTGTTTGGTGCATTTCATTAATACTTGTATTTTAGAAAACACTTTTCCGAACATGTGGAAAACTGCCAATGTTTTACCTTTACCAAAAGTCAAGAATCCTATGGAATACAAAGATCTGAGACCGATTAGTATGTTACTCATATTCTCAATTTTTTTTTAAATAAGGTAACATCTTCATCAATTTAATATATTACCACAGACTCAACCCGAGTTTAGGCCAAATTATAGTTACGCTACTGCCTTCTTTAAGGTCACGAATGGAATTATTAAATCTTTAGACAATAATGATGCTACAATTTTAGTACTTCTTGACTTTACCAAAGCATTTGATACCATCAAACATAATATTTGGCTTGCTATAATGCATTACTTAGGTTTTAGTCAACGCCCAATAAAATTTATTTCAAATTATTTGACGAGTAGAACGCAGATTATAAAACCGTTAACTACGGTGTCTCGCAAGGTTCGATACTAGGGTGTTTGCTGTTTATCTGTTACGCCCATTTCCTACCCTCAGTCGTTAAATATGCCAAAATTGATGTATACGCAGATGATACCCAGCTATGATTAGATTTCAGCACTAGCCGCAATGACGTTATAGATGCTGTCAGTAAGCTAAATGATGACTTACGAAATCTTATTAAAGTTTGCGAACAGCATTCACTTTTTAAAAACCCACAAAACTCCAAAGTTATGTTATTTTGCAAAAAAATTAGATATTTGCTAATACCGTTAATTGATATTAGAATTGCTAGAAATACATTACCTATTAAGTGTTCCCTTACAATTTCTCCCCATACATTTACCGCAAAACGTTTTTGCTGAGCACGAATAAATGGTGCGTGGGGATTCTCATCAGCCCACAACTGATTATTTTTTGAGTTAAATACCTCACCCGTTGAGAAGCAAGCTTCGTCCGTAAACAGTATAAATTTTTCAAAATGCGTTTGAAGATTACAACGTCGAAGAAGCCAACGACAAAACAACAGTCTTGGCTGAAAGTCGTCACGTACGAAAGCTTGCACTTTTTGTCTAGAATACGGGTAAAGGCCCTGCTCATTCAGAACTTGCCAAACTGTCACATGATTTACATTTACTCTGTTAGCTATTACCCTCGTGCTTGTCGATGGGTCATCTTCAACAATATCAAGTACAGCCTCTTCAAATGCAGGGGTTTGATGTAATCTGTTGACCTTCCCACCAATTGTTGGGTAAAAACAACCAGCCTCTGACAAACGTTTACAATTTTTCCTAAAAAGTTGGCTACTTGATAGTTGACGATTTGGGTATCTTCTCCAATAGATTCTTCGAGCTTTCTGTGTATTACGCCTAGCCTCCACAAAAACTAAAAGCATGTCAAGAAGTTCAACGTTTTGATAATAATGTTTTTACGTACAAATTATGCAAAGTCCGCACACATATAATTATCTTTAAATTATTTAAATTTGTAACATGTAAACTAGAAAACATATACCTGTATTAAGTTTGAAGTATCTTGTTCAGCTTTGTGTAGTTGTCAAATCTAATCTTCTTTTGTTTGATTGTTTAGCAAGAAGCTACTTCGTTTTAAATGGTTTTTTTAGTTTGTTAATACTTATCTGTAGAAGTCAAAAAGAAAGATTGTTTTTGGATAGATTGAAAAAGAGTTTAGGACAAATGTAGTAGATAGTTTAAAGATTTTATAAATCTTTTACTTTCAAAAATTGATGGAGTGGTTATCAAAAATCCTCGTTTTGAAATTTTTGACCGATTGCTATTTGTTATTTGAGAAAATAAAAAGTCATTGTTAATACAAATGTTTTAGGGAGCCGAAAGCTAATTTTGAAAATTTTTGTTTTTTCTCAATAGTCCTTAAAATAAGGGAGTATGACGATTTTTCGAAAAACAAAAGAACTCCAATAACTACGAACCTAGGCACCAAATCAAAAATTGGAAATAAGAAAAGTCGTTTGTTTTAATGAGTTCTAACTGCCATTTTCGGGTTTAACGACTTAGTATTAATACCCTGTATAGAGCGTATATTATGTAACCTTTGGCGTTTCTCGCATCCCATTCTCCACTGTTGACAATCTTGCCAGTCGTCTTCATGTAACAGGGTTTTTCGATGTATTCATACACTAGCTGAAACCCGCGGCATATGCCGCAATTAAAATGTACGACGAATTTAATAACTTTTGTTGCACTAAAGAAAGTTTTAAAAGCACGCTAGAGATTGGCAGTAAGGAAAAGTTCCAAAAAATATATTTTCAAATGGAAAGTCTCTGGAAAGGAAACGCTCGCCCCTGGAAGGCGTCCTAATTAATACGACGTTGTTGGAACGCAGTAAAAAAAAATTATGAAAAGAATTGTTCTACAAGTTAAGAAAAGTGAGAGTTTTCCAGTGAATGTAAAAGTTTTACGTGAGCATGGAAGAATGACGTAGCCCACGGCACATGCCGCATTTAAAGTTTTGGGCGTTAGATAGATATACTTTGTTTGCGACATTACAAACAAAAATCTTTTACACACGTCTACTATGGCAAATGCTACACCAAATACATACAATATATACAGTTCACATTTAATTATATATATTTATTCCTAATTCAGTACGTAAAACATGCTTAGAGCCATGTTTATGATAACGGTGATAAAACTTAGATTACATTTAGATTTTAGTTTATTGGCATACATGTTTAACGTCAGTGTACAAACAATTTCTAGAATATTTTATACCACATTGAATATTATGTATCATCGGATGAAAAATTTTATTATTTGGCCTGAACGAGATCAGCTGATTAAATCAATGCCAGAATGCTTCAAGGTAGCATTTGGCAACAAGATTTCAGTAATAATCAATTGTTTTGAGATGAGAGTGGAAAAATCAAGTAGCCTTGAATTACAATGTACTACATGATCTATGTACAAACAACATAATACGGTAAAGGTACTAATAGGCATCACTCCTCCTGGATCAATATCATTTGTATCACATGGATATGGTGGCAGAATAAGCGATAAAGGTCTAACAGAGGATTGTGGGATTTTAAACAATCTCTTGCCAGAAGATTTTGTATTGGCAGAGGCTTTTTAATAAAAGACTCCGTAGGACTACATATGGCCACAGTGATTACGCCTCTGCTTTTCTAAAAGGGAAACGGCAGCTCGATCCAAGGGATATAGCATCAACCAGGAATATAGCAAGCGTGAGGTAGTGCAAGTATATTGTTACAATAATTATCTTAATTATATCTTTTTTTCAGAATACACGTCCAACGCGTTATTGGTGTCCTTCGTCAAAAAAATACAGTTCTTCACGAAACAATGCCTATGTTCCTGGCGAAAAAGAAAACTGACGATGTTGCTGTGGTAGATCAGATATTAACAGTTTCTTCTGCACTCGTAAATTTATGCTCTCCTATAATTGTATAAATATGAAATAAATTGTATTAACAAAGTTAATCTAATTATTTTTACTTTAATAATAATAATAATATCTACAAAATTATTAAAATTAGTTAATTAAGGATCTAACGTTAATACTATCCACCACCATTTATTATATAATGTAAAATTATTTTATTATCTTTTTCTGCATGTGGCCAATTAATAAAAAGCCAAATTACAATATCACATAGCAAAAATTATTAAATAGTAGGTACCTATACGATAAGAAACATAAGGATATTTTAAAACTATGTAAGCTACATTAACAATCAATAAAATTACACATGCTGTCTACACAACATAAAAGAATAAGAAAAATCATTTTTTCGTTGACCGCTTCTTAATTTCAATATTAATGAATTATTTTTCCTAAAAAAGGATGGATTAATAGAAGTCATTAATACACTGTTTTTGATTAATCCACTCTTTTTCATTAATTAACTGTTTTTGTGATTTTGATGTTTTGATGATATTTTGCATGGAGGTTAGTTATATTAATCAAATTTTTCGTCACAAAAAAAGATTTTGAGGTCAACGAAAAATTTTTGTAATCAACTTGTTTGTTAATGGGTTATTAATAATCTCAACTATTAAAGGCACTCACTCGATTATTAATCGCCTTCATTAACACACTTGTTGGTTAAATAACTATTAATGCATAAAGAATAACGGATATTTTGAAGCTATTTAATATTTATTTATTGTGGCATCTCTAACAAATAACTATTAATGCATAAAGAATAACGGATATTTTGAAGCTATTTAATATTTATTTATTGTGGCATCTCTAACAAGTGTTACCCTTATTACAAGAGATGCAGTGTAGATATATTCTGCTATATGCAGGTATGAGCGTTATAGCATGTAAATTAAAATTAAAATAATCATCCTAACTAAAATAAACTTTAATCATGGTTGCAGGAGATGGATCGATGCCGTAACTTGCTACTATGACTTCCCGTACTGATTGGTAAATTTAAGTCTTAAAAATTTGTTACATCAATAGTTCATTTTGTTTCATTTTAGTTATAATAATACTTTTTTACAACAGATGCAAACATACGGTATGGAGCTGACAAATCAATGTTGAGCAGTATGTAAATTTGATTCACAAGCTTTAATATATCAGTAATCGGAATTCTGGTATAAAAAGAAGGTACAAAGAATAACCGTGAGAAACGAACAAGCCTAGCGGGTACTCTTAAAGTTAATAGCAAAAGCAGCTTGCTATCATTAATCTTATTATTCCATAATTTATAACAAAATTTTAATGAATTTAAGGTACATAAACAATCAAAATATTTACATAACAGTACAAAATAACAGAATAACTAATGTCTAAATTAAGTATGAAAAAGAATTGCAATGGATAAAGTATAAAGGATCAACATATTTACAAATTCTATCAACATAGAATAACAAAATAATTCTATTTATATACTGCTCCACAAATGTACTGGACCACCCATAAAAATGTATTTATTACATTACGTCACAATATATATACCGTCTGTTCTATAAAAAAGGCCCCGCCTTCTAGCTACTTTATTAATTATTTTAGACCCAATAACCTTATATCAAATCAAATGGCACATAAAAACCTACATTTTAACACTATCAAATTTTTTTTATCTTCAATTGTTTCAGAGTGGTGACGTCACGTGCAATTTTTTTAAATGACACTGTATATTTTTTGACATTTTCTGGTAGAGGTTTTTTTTCTCTTTTCAATACGACAAAAAGTTATAAAGAAAAGTTGTTTAGAATCAACATCTAGGCCCCTATACCAAATTTCAAAATCCGCGGCCAACTTTGATTTCTCACATTTTCTTTCAAGTTTATTTCCCAAATCAAAGAATTTTATTTTTAACAAAGTTTATTATGAAATAAAAAACTTTGTTAAAAGTAAAATTCTTTGATTTGGGACCTAAACATAAAAAGAAATTGAGAGATCAAAGTTGGCTGAGGATTTTGAAATTTGGTATAGAGGCCTATGTGTTGATTCTAAACAACTTTTTTTAATAACTTTTTGTCGTATTTGCCACATATAAGGTACTTTACCTCACAGAAAAATAAGTTTTTTAAAATTTCCAAGGCATACTTGATCTCTCAGAACTAAAATTATGTTGGAAATTCGCCTTTAACCAAGCAGGGCTGAACCCCAAAAAATGAAAATTTAAATCGAGAATTTTTTACCTTTCACAAGAGTCGTTTCACCTATCCGGGGACACACTGTATATAAAAGCTTTTGTTTTATAGTATACTCATATTAAGCATATTTAATTTCACTATTCTCAAATATCAACTGAAGAATTAACAAAATCATATTAATAAAATTATGAAACTATAAAAAACTATATTTCACAAAAATAAGACGAATCACAAAAAAAGGTTTAATTAATAGTTCTTTGAGTCTCTCCAGAACGTTTAAAAATCTTTGGCAACAATTCAGCATACTTTGTATGCAATGTGCTATCAATATTTGGGCAAAATTCTAAATTTTAAAATGATATTTTATTAATGGACTTCGTTTTCTTTAAACAGAATTATGAAAAGAAATGCTTTTTATAGTGACACAATCATGAAAGGTTACCAAAAATTTCATGACTGCCCTTTTGGAAAATATTTTTAAAAATTGCACCAATATATGCAAATGGTCCAGTTCATTTGTGGAGCAGTATATTTACAGAGTTCACATAACCACTTTCCTTTAGGAATTTTTTTAATTGTAGGCATGCTGAATGGTACCATTTTATTCTACATTTTCTGTCATAACATTTTACCATTTGTTCGCCGTCGTCTGGTTTCCTACAGTGACACCATAGCTGCAATCCATAATTAAAATAGGTACATAACATTGTAACAGATAATTCACAAAATTACAAACCTCTTCATCATATATGCCTATTACGATGTCACTGGAAATTGAACCGATACCTATAGCTCACATGTCCATGGGGATGTCGTCTGAACTTGGACCAGCACTCGTAGATGGCATATCCATGGCGATGTCACTACAACTTGAATCCAAACCAGTGGTCATAGATGGCAGAACTAATGTTAGAATCTAGTAATTTCCAAGTTTTGTATTGGTAACACTTTTGACATCTATCATATTGACATTAAATCGTTAACCTTATTTAAGCTAAACGACTCAATAAATCGGAGGCGTACTCATCATTGTGGTATGGCGCATTTCAAAACAGAATTAATAACACACACAAAAATAGCGACAATAGCAATAACAAAATAACAGATTTAACAAAATCAACAGCAATTTTCACACTTTGACTTGCACAATATCGCAAGATAGTCCAGTTACATTAGACGGACAACCGCAGCATCTGCCGAAAAAATCCAAGTGAGCTGAAATTTTGCATACACTTTTATTTTGAAATTACAAATAATGTCTCAAAAGTCCCCATCGATATGGCGCTTGCGTTTTGAGTTATTCAAGGTCAAAGGTCACAGAAATAAGTTTTTCGCAAATATCTCGCTTTCTATGGGTCGTATCACCAGTTCTTTTATCGGAGGTTATGCAAATTGCCTGCGACTTTTTGGCGTTTAATCTAAGACCATTATTGCTAAACCAGACAGTAAGATTATGTAAATCCTCATTTATCTTACGAATAGCCATGTTTAAATTTGATACTTCCGTTGTTATATATATCTGAAGATCATCAGCGTACATATGTATCCGGCAGTGCAAGTGCTCCGTTTTTCGTGCCGGTGAGTGTATAAAAGTTACGCCTATGCATACTACGTTGTTTTACATTGAGCTCTTGGTATTTAACGTTACAGACAAATCTTACGCAAGCGTTTTGTACTCGCTGTAGTTTAGTTTTGTTGTATTCTGTGAGATTTGGAAAATACCCAATTTTTTGAATAAATCTTGACATGAAGTTGTGCATGGGACTCTCATGATTGCCCTAATAACTCTCTTTTGCGCTAGAAACACTCGTTTTGCATTCACCGCATTGTACCAATAGAGAATACTGTATTGTAATACGCTTTGCACCGCTGCGAAGTAATAAACCCGTAATGCGTTGAGACTAAGGCTGTCCCGAAGGTACCTAACTGCAAAGCAAGCCGAGTTTAGTTTATTTACAATTTCGTCGATTTGGACAGACCATTTCAAATTTGAGTCAACAGAAACCCCTAGAAACTTAGTGACTTCAGATTGGTTGATTGATTTACCGCTCATTTTTACTAAAAGAGATTTGTCATTAAAGTCTTTAAAAGACAGTAAAGTAGTTTTTTTAGAGTTCAAAATTAAGTTATTATTTCTACACCAATTTGTCATTTTATCGTTTATCTCAGACAAGCCACTTGACAGGTCGAGCAGATTATCTTTTGCAAGTATGCACGATGTGTCATCGGCAAACTGTATTAAGGCAGGGACCCGCAGATCTGTTGAGAGATCGTTTACAAAAATTATGAAAAGAAGAGGACCTAAAATTGATCCTTGAGGGACACCTTTTTTTAAACTAACTGCATCAGAAAAAACCACTGCACCACAGGTATTGGGGTCTGTACTTTTAATACAAATTTGCTGGGTTCTGTTTTCCAAATAAGAAGTGAATAGATTTAAACAAAGTCCACGGATGCCGTAATGTTCTAGTTTTTGTAAGAGTAAGGCATGGTCTATTATTTCGAAGGCTTTGGATAGATCAAAAAAAATTCCAGAAACAAATTGTTTTCTATCGAGTTGTTGTATTATGGCATTTAGGGAATAGCACAACGCATCAGTAGTGGACTTCTGTGGCAAAAACCCATATTGGTTTGATGATATTAATTTGTTTTTTAAAAAGTAGGACAGCAGTCTGTTAAAAATTACTCTTTCATAGACCTTAGAGAAGATAGGCAACAACGAAATAGGTCTGTAGTTATCAGGAAGATCCTTCCTGCCTTTTTTTAATACTGGAATTACCTTTGAAGATTTTCATTTATCTGGAAAAATTCCAGTTTGTAAACATTCATTGATAGCGTTGGCCAAAGCTACCGCAATTTTGTTGCCCACCCACTTAACAACCATAGGGGGTATATTATCCATGCCCGTGGAGAATTTTGGGGACAAGTTTTTAATGATACCCAAGATTTCGTGTTCATCTATAGGAAAGAGAAAGAAATTGAAATTTACAGCGGACCGGTTAAACTGTATTAAGCGGTTCTGGTTTGTAATTATTTTATTTGAGTCAAACTGTGTCTTAAAAATGTCAGCAATGCCTTTTGGATCCGTAATAATTTGTTGATCGTTAAGTAGTTCAGTTACGTCCGTCGTACTTTTGTTTTTTAAAGTTTTGTTAATTTGTTGCCAAACTTTTGTTTTGTTCTTTGAATTTTGAATCATTTCATCATTTAACGCGATTCTGCTATCCCTTAAAAAGCTCCTGAAATTCCTTTTTTCTCTTTTATAGTGCTCAAGAATTTTAAGATCACTGGTTCTTTTATATAGCAAGAATAATAAATCTTTGATTCTTAACGACCAATTTTTAATTTGAGTGTACTTAATTTGATTTTTGATTTTTGACTGCCAGTTAGATTGATTCGAGTTCTTTTTAGCGGAAAATTTATATCGAAATAATATAGAAAGATCTCAAGAAACTTATTATATTTTTCATTCGAGCCACCCGCAGCAAAAACGTCCTGCCAAGTTTCCGAATCTAACTGATTGGCGAAATTGTTTAAATTGTTCTGGCTAAAATAACGTTTGTAGGTAAATATTGGTTTTTTCTGATCCGATTTTTTACTTAGATTACCATTATCTAAAGACAAAACTTGGGTGTAATGATCAGAAATGTGAGTCGCAATTATCTCACACTGTGGTGTACTTACAGTAAAATTTGAAAATATATTGTCTATTCTAGTAGCTGTATTTTTTGCCACTCGAGTCATGCCCTCCACGTGCGGTGATAAATTGTATGCAGCGAACAACTGTGTCAGTTCGCCTGCGCAACTGCTTGGACTCGCCTCGGATTCTGCAAAATTCAAATTGTAATCGCCACAGACAATAATTATTTTATTATTGCTAAAAATGTAGTCTAGTAAGGTATTCATTGTCTCTAAGAATATACCAACATCACCAGATGGTGACCTGTATATGCAAACAACATTAAATGTTTTATCATTTATCTTAAATTGGGCACAGCAGAACTCGCAGTGCTTATCAATAGGCTTAACAGGTACCTCTAGCTTTGTCGATTGAATTTCTTTATTTACAAAGATAGCAGTACCGCCACATTTAAAAAATATTCGACACGAATAACCCACTAGATTATAGTTATCTAAGCCATAAAACGACATTTCACTATTTTGTAGGTGATGTTCCGCCAAACACACAATATTAGGTTGCACCTTCTCTAATAAGATTGACAGTTCGTTAACTTTACTACGCATACCACAGATATTTAGATTCATGACTTTGAAAACATCGTGCCTCTTTGCTAGATCGATAGTTCCCTCCGCTGCCGTTTCTGAAAAAAACGCCTTACTTGAACGTTGGGGGGCCACATGGCAGGATCCAGGGCTTTACGCAGATTATCTTGATTTATTTTTACCATAAACGAGGCATACAAGTCAGGCTTCTTTGAGTCATGTTTTTCACACACAGCTTCCGAGAACTGTTTTCTGATAAAGCCCTGTAGATTATCGGCTGTTGTTTCCGGCGATAACATGGATACATGGAGAGCTGTTAATTTCGGAATCCCTGCGATGTTATTAGTAGGGGCACCGCTTCCAATAACAACTGGGAACCTCTTGGTATGTTTTTTATACGAAACAAATTTAAAATCGTCCTTTTTTGAGGGGTGGATGTTGGTTAGTTTTTCATGGTTGTTTATTACTGGAGGTTTTGATTCTGATTTTCCTAGATTTATGATCTCACTGTATTGAACTAAGGCTGCAGCTTGATGGACAGCTACAGCAACATCCGATTTAGTGATTTGTTGATTTTTTGTCACCTCGCCAGGTTGTTTCAGTTCAGTCTTTGTTACTCCTATTTTGGTAGGCTTTTCATTAATGGTTTTATTTATCCATACGATGACAAAGTGCGTCCTTCAATTTGGTCTTTCCACTGGTGAAATGCTGGAAAGCTGAAGAAGAATTACTCCAATTCATTATTTCGAAACTTTAACCACACTTCCGCAAAGATCGGTTACGTCACCGCTGGCATCGGTAGGTCGGCACCACTCGGGTCAGAATATGCAGGGTTGCCAGACTGAATGCATGCGCGTTTTAAAAATATACTTTTGCAGAAACGGTTTCAGAATGTACCAGATTCGTAGAATTGTACCAGGTCTGGCAACGCTGCTAATATCAAGACGCCGCCCACAAGTGTAACTACACATAGACCAGGAGTTGATGTGTTTGACCTTGGGAAGTGTTCTGCTTTATTATAGAGTTATGATGTTCTAGGTGACCTCCCCCTTTTTCGCTTTTTGTATGGAATCCATTTCCTCATCTTCTGCGGTAATCTATGCTCTGCGATTCTTCCGACATATGGTTATTATATATTTTAAATTATTAGAAACAAGCTATTCAAACTTTATATACGAGTTCACGCTGAGACCTCGCCGTGAGTGGTTGATTTATCAGTGCGCTGAACGTGAAATAGTTTAACCTGCGTGTCATCGCTATCACACAGTAAGGTTTGCTTATTTTTATTTACAAGTGCTATACAATTTATTATTACCGAAAGCAGTAAAATTTAACTTAATAACGCGGCTAGCCTTCGGCTACGCCAGGCCGCAAGTTTTATCAATATTTTATCAAATATGGCAAACTTATACATAAAAAAACCCACACTTCTTCTCAAAAAGGACATTCCCATGGAAGACATCCAGACAATTAGCCAGAACAACCCTAACAGTTCTAAACGGCCAAATACCTCACCTCCCTCAGAAAATCAAAACAAAAAATATTCCTTTAATAGCACTGAACTTCTCAGTCAAAATAAATATTATCTCCCGGCACACGTTGATCCAGCGAACAATAACGACGATAACAATGCAGAACAGCTAAATGTGACTACTAAACCACGCAAAATTCCTCCGATATTTCTTCAAGGAGCTAACAACTGCCAAACTGTAATTTCTGATATCAAATCAACGGTAAAAAAGGAGTTCGCAATAACAAATCACGGATCACAACTCCGCATTAATTTAACAGATATGGATGATTATCGCCTACTCACGAAATTTTACGACGATAACAAAGAGAAAATTACATATTACACCTTTCGCAATCCCGAAAACTTGAAGTTATCAGTAGTAATAAGAAACGTACCCGTCTCAATGACAACACAGGAAATAGCAGATGAATTATCTGTAAAGGAATTTACAGTACTCAAAGTCACCAGGCTGCTGAAAAACAAACAACCAATTCCTATATGTGCGGTCGAATTAACAAAAAATGAAAAATCCAAAGACATTTTTAATTTAACTAAACTAAACTACTGCATAATTAGTGTTGAGCCTCGCCGCAGTAGTAAAGACACACCTCAGTGCACAAACTGCCAGCGCCTAGGACACACAAAAAAATATTGTCACCTCCCATCTAGATGCGTAAAGTGTACTGGATCACATCACTACACAAAGTGTCCTAAAATACCTTCAGTCAAACCACAGTGTATAAACTGCGGCGGAGAACATCCAGCCAATTACAGAGGCTGTCAATATTTTATTAATTCAAATAAGAAAAATAACCCCAACCAGCAAACTACTGCAAGAAGAGAACCTAATATATACAAGTTTTCTACTCCTGGTACTACATACGCTCACGCTACTGCAGGACGACCCTTACCAACTAACGACACGCAGCCTTGCATTCCTAATACCCCAAACTCCCCATCAGTTGTTAATATAATTCAGTCTATCTGGGACCTCCTGGCTGCTTTTCACAACGAAATCAAGTCATTCTTATTTTCACTTATTCCGTCACTTTTTAATGGCAAATAATTCCCCCAATCTCTTATCTAACACCATCATTGTAAATTACAATTCTAATGGTTTATCCAACCAAAGATCGTTGGTTATAGCCTTCTTAGCCAGACATAACGTCGACATTATGATTATTACTGAATCTCACCTAGCAGAAAACGAACACTTTAAAATACCACAATATTTTGTATATCGTCGAGATCGAGCAACTCACTTTGCTTCAGGAGGGATCGCAATAATCATAAAACGCTCTATATGCACTCATCTACCTGAACTGCCTACTCTACAAAATATCGAAGCAGTGGGGATTAATTTACTTCTAAAAAATAAGACCAACATCAACATTTTTGCAGTTTACAAACAACCGAAACAGCGACTACAGGAAGCAGATATTGCAACACTTTTCCAAAGCGATATCCCTACACTAGCAAATTGGCGACTTTAACTCCAAAAATATCCTCTGGGGCTGCAATAGCAATAATCCAAGCGGCACCAGGCTCCAAATGTATCTCTCAAACCACGCCATTCAGATTTCAGCACCTAGTGAACCAACTCATTATCCATACCGCAGAGATCATCGCCCCGACATATTAGATATCTGCCTTCTTAAAAACTTTTGCCTACCCATATCGCAAACGGTAATTGCAGAGCTAGAATCTGACCATCTACCTATATTAATAACCTTTCATAACTCCCCCATGATCAAGCAGATGTTACCAAGATTAATAAACGGTCGTGTAGATTGGGAACAGTTCAGAGAAGTGTTGCAAAAAGCAATAACCTGTCCTACTTCAATTACATCAGAAGAAGATATTAACACTGCCATAAGTCAATTCAATAATTCGATAAAAATTGCAATAAACCAATCCACAAAAATCCAAATCAAACGTAAAATAAACTTTTTGAACCCACCAGATTGCATTTTAAAGTTAATTAATAATAAAAACAGACTGAGGAGGATATGGAACAGAACAAGGAACCCATTGATTGAAGCACAGCTAAATCGTGCAAATCGAGAAGTAAAGAGCACTTTAGATAAATATAGATTCGATAGCTACAGAAATTACATAGCTAGTCTTTAACACAGAGACCCAACCATGTGGTTAGCAACTAAACGGATCCTACAACAACAGCCTCAAATATCAAATATCGAAGTCAACAACCAGATCTATGCTTCTGATCAAGAAAAAGCAAACCTTTTTGCCAATCACCTAGAAGGCACATTTACCACGCCAATTGCTGAAAACAATAGAGCATTTGCTGAAGAAATTACAACACAGCTAAATACTACCTTCCCGGATAGTCCTGGGTTAATAGATCCTACTACCCCAACCGAAATTGGGTCACTAATAAAAAGCCTTTCCTTAAAAAAGTCTCCTGGACCAGATATCATTCCAAACGTTGTTCTCAAAAATCTTCCAAAAAAAGCTACAACATTTCTTACCATCGTATTTAATGGCTGCTTGAGACTTGGATATTTCCCAAATATCTGGAAACATGCCCATGTGCTTCTCTTTCCCAAACCAGGGAAAAATCATAAAGATCCAAGCGGTTATCGGCCCATTAGTCTCCTATCTACCTTAGCTAAACTTCTAGAGAAGATTATCCTTGTTCGACTTACTCAGTTTCTCACAGATAACCAAACACTACCTGTGTTTCAATATGGCTTCCGTAAACAGCACTCTACTATCCAGCAATTATCGCGTATATCAGAACTGATCGAAAATGGATTTGAAAATAAACAACATACCGTAGCAATATTCCTCGACATCGCACAAGCTTTCGACCGTGTTTGGATAGATGGACTTCTTTTCAAGATGGTCAGCTGTAACGTTCCTAGCTACATACTACACATCGTTAAATCTTTCCTCGCACACCGAAGTTTTTCTGTAAGAATCAATACCACTTTGTCAGCACAGAAGAACATCAATGCCGGAGTACCTCAAGGCTCTATATTAGGACCAACATTGTTTAATATATTCGTGCGTGATCTACCTGAACCCACTAATTCAACCGTCGCAATGTATGCAGATGATACTGTCCTTATAACACAACACACGGACATATTCCTAGCAACTCAACAACTACAAAATAGCATCAACCAACTAAGCGAGTGGTTTAGCAAATGGTGTATTACGCTTAATCCCACCAAATGCGAATCAAAGATTTTTACATTACGCAGACCTGTTAAACCGCATAATCTTGTTCTATTCGATCAGCAAATTGAATGGAATCCTGATGATAACGCCGTCAAGTACTTGGGCGTCTATTTGGACAAAAAGCTCACATGGGCTTTTCACATAAACAAAAAGTTAAATCAGGTTTACACTCGGCTGGGCATGCTATATCCAATTATTAACAGAAAATCGACACTTAAACCAGAATGTGGCATGCTGATATATGAGTCCATCTTGAGACCTGTAATCACATACGCCTGTCAAATATGGGGAGCAGCATCTAACACCCAAATGAAAAAAGTACAGACCTTTCAAAATAAAGTTTTAAGAATAGTTTTCAACGCACCGTGGTACATACGCAACACTCAACTTCATCGAGAAGCGGGACTACCTACCATACGAGACTCTGTGAAGAACATAGCAAGAAAATATTTCAAACACATAAAGGCGCGTATCCATTTGTTGCGTATCCACGTAACATATCACCGTCGCGTATCAAGATACGATACGTGCAACGTGCAACGTACTGAATTTTTTCTTTGTATCATCTTTGCGTTTATGTTAAAAACGGAGGATACTCTATTACGATACGGAGTAGTAGTCAGTACTGTTCATGCAGCGACCACATGATGTCTTTGCAAATAACAGCTGCCTCGTATATTTTTATTCAATCTATATTAAAATAAACAAAAACTTCAGCGTTGGTGGATGCCAAAACTGTATACAAGCAGGGAAGTGTATAGTGGTTCAAGTTTATTGACCTACTTGAATTTTCAGCCTATAGCTGGATTGTACAAAAATTGTACAAGAATGCACCCAACTGCTTTTGAGTTTCTGCTATTCTTTCTCTTCTTAGGGCAACCAGAAGATATTTCATCTTCTTCTTGAATATGTTTACAGATTGTTTCATTTTTTTTTTAAATATCCGCCCACGCACGTTTCGGGTTCCAAATGAGGTCATTTTTACGGTAAATTTCTATAAACCGTAAGGTTTTCTATTTACTGCAGACCATTTGTGCAAAACTATGGCCGTAATAAACAAACAACTACCTGTCACTACAAATTTGATTACGAGCTTGGTGCAAGTCTGTGACAGGAATGAACATGCAACGCGATGATAACAACGTGCCGTCTATACTGATTTCACTCCGTGTCGTTGCAATTGTTTGATGTCACGGCGAAAAACCGCCAAATGCCCTATCGGGTCCGTTGCGTTTCTTTGTATCACATTTTGATACGCAACGGTGCAACGTTTTCCCGTCTCCACTGATACGCAACGATGATACGATACGTGGATATGCAACAAATGGATACGCACCTTAAGAAACTGTACCGGTGCAATAACGTACAACATTGGACGACAAAATATACATATCAGGCTCAAGCGAAAACTTCCTCAGGATGTTCTACTCTTATCCAGAAAACCAGAAAACAGTGATAATTAAAAATCAGTGCAACACTATAATATGATCAAGTGAATAAATACACTTCAATGAACACAATTATCATAAAATGGTATTAAATTAGTGCGGCTGCAGCGATTGGTGATTATTAATACAACATGTAAATAAATAGATCAATCAGCCATGTATAGCAAAATATTGCTGATCTGGCTTAATCACAATTACAAAAAAAAAAACTTTATATACGTTTATCATGAAATTATGCTTGATTATGTTACATGACTTAACTGAAAGCTGCTAACTTAAAACTTAACTCTGTCGGGTAGGCACTAGCCGAATTTCGTATATTTTACATTTCAACTATCGCATTGGAAAACATTTTAAATCTAGTTTACGTTTTGTTGCACCAACACAATTATGTAACGTTTAACAATCGTCTACAAACTAGCTATATAACAAATTAATGTTGTTATGTAACTAAATTACGTTTTTTGTAAATACAAATTCAGAGCATAACATCTTAGTTCTTAATGCAAACCGTAATTTATTAATTATTGAAATGTACAGTAACATCACAGAATAAACAAATTTATTCTGTGGTAACATTAAATACTGACTGAATTTTTTATATAAAACAAAAATTGGAATTATTTATCAAAATTAATTGATTGGTCATTTTTGATTTAGTTAGTAATGCTGTAATCTAATATTAGTGTGTAATGTACTTCTGGTGGCAGCTTTAATCACTTAAATAAATAAATAGAATATGAGAAGATACTTTTTCAAATTAACATTTGAACCGCCATTTCTTTCCCCATGTAGCCGCTAGATGTCAATGTCAACTTTTTAGTTGCACCAAGCAATCGCAACACTGTCACATAATATAAATTAAAATCACACGCCATGTTGCCAACCCTACCGATATTTCGGTAGATCTACCGATTTCATTTATAATCTACCGATCTTCCGAAACGACCCTTGTTTCTACCGAATTTTTGCTACATCGTATAATCATACGTAAAATTTTTCTTGAGTACTATTTAAACCGAAAAAAAGCATCAGCAACTCCTTATATTGGAGAACTTTTAAGAATTTGTTTTTTTGGTTTCTTTAATTGATTTTTTTTAAATTGTTCGAGAAATAGGCTTTCAAGAACAACAATTAGTGGTTTATTACATACAAAAAGATCTACAGGGCAGGACAAGTGTTGCCATTTTGCTGTTGATAAGAATACCCTTACAGAAAATGACTAAACAAATGAATTCTGTAAGCGGCGACAAAGATAGTAGTACCTAACGGAAGTCAATAGAATATGAACTACTAGCTGAAGCCCGCCGCATATGCCGCATTTAAAATGTAGGACGAATCTAATAACTTTTGTTGCACTAAAGAAAGTTTTAAAAGCACGCTAGAGATTGGAAATTTTTGGATAGCCTTCAGGCCACTTTCCTACATATTGGATACAGCCGATACTGCTGAATTGAATAGTGTCTTCTTTTTTACTTCCTTTTACAATAAAGGAAGTATTGGATTCACCCCAAAAATTCGAAATTGAGTTTTCAACAGATCTTCACGTTTCAGAGTCTCCTGAACCCAAAAAACATATATTTTTTATTGGTCTGTCTGTGTGTGTGTGTGTGTCTGTGTGAGGGTCTGTCTCTCTGTGTGTGTGTGTCTGTGTGAGTGTCTGTCTGTGAACAGAATATCTCAAAAACGAAAAGAGGTATGGGGTTGAAACTTTATATATAAGTTTTGTGTACTATGTAGATACGACAGCAAGCTTTTGAAGAAAATCGCATAACTGGAAGTAGGTGTTTACTCTTGTGATTTTTCAGTTTTTTTTTCGATTTATTCAAAAACGGTTCTAACGATTTTTTTCAAACTTCTCATTTGTATTACATTTTTAATGTGTATTGATGTGAGATAGGTGATTTTCCAGTTGAACACTTCTAAAATGGGTTTCTTTTGTTTTTTAAAAAAATTTTTATTAACTCCTATTTTAAATAGAAGATCCGGTATATTATTACATTTTTGAATTCAGCTTAAAATTATAGAGAAAATTTGTCTCTTCACCTAACGCTCTATTTTGCACCGTTTTTGTACAATTTGTAATTTTTGAAAATTTTTGACCAATGCTTAAAAATTTAAAATCAAATTTTTGACTAATTATAAGATCACTGTAAAAGGAAGTTGTGTGCGTGTATCACACCAGATTTTTCTGTTCAGTATTAAATGATAATAATTATTGTTACAAATCTGTAAATTGAATTAGTGGAAATGTCACTGGGACAGTTTCCAAAAACTAAATTCCTGGAATTTGCTGATATCTTCTTCTTCTTCTTCTTCTTGGCTGTTTTAGCTCTGGTTTCGGCGGCATAAGTTAAGATGGGTCTGACGCAGGTTTTATAGATCTGTACTTTACTTTCAACCGACATGTGCTTATTTGTCCATATCACGTCTCGTAGGTAGCCTGATATCGCAGCCGCTTTCATTGCTTGATTGCGAACTTCCTCGTTTAGGTTTCTCATGCTAGATGTGTGTACACCTAGGTAGTTAAAGTTCATAACTTGTTCAATTATATTATTATCAACGGCCAATTTACATCGAAGAGGTTCTTTCGAGATAGTCAATGATTTTGTTTTTTCTGTTGATACTCTCATGTTAAATTCTTCCGCTGCTGTTTTGAACCTAAACAATAGTCGTTGCAAGTCATTTTCATTTTCTGCCAGGAGCACGGCATCATCGGCGTAGCTAGTGATGTAAATTACCCGGGTATTTATTTTTAGGGGTAAATACCTGGGGTATTTATCCGGGTAAATACCCAAAATGGGTATTTAAGAGGATATTTATAGACTTATTTACAAATATTATAATCTAATGTATCTATCTAATGAGTATAATTGATTCATAACTGAAGGTACTCTATTCGAATTTTATAAAAATGTTTAAGAAAATAGCTGAACTGAGAACATTTACTGCCCAAAATACAGATGGGGACATAATTATACAGGTTTTGCCTAAAATTGTACGGAACATGGCAATTCCATGAGTTGGAAAAGATTCAAATACTAATTACCATAAGAGTAACCGAAATGGAAAATGCAATAAATACTTTGGTAGCTAGGCAACAAGTAGCTATTATACCTACTTGTTGCCTAGCTACCAAAGTAATTATTGCATTTTCTATTTCGGTTACTCTTATGGTAATTAGTATTTGAATCTTTTCCAACTTGTTTCGTAATATGTCTATCAATATATATTAATGTTAATAATTATAAGGATTATTTCTTCAAATTAATGTTATGTTCATTTTTTAAAAATGGAGTCAGAGCCGTCACAATGTTTTTTGTAATCTCTAACAGGCGCAATTTATTGCGTCTAACTGTTTATTTCCACAAACTTCGGCAGCCAATGTTCTTTCCCGATAAATGAGTAATTTACCTGGGTGAATGCTTATTCAATGTTACATTTAAATTGTTATTTTACATAAAATATTCCAGTGCATTTATATGTAGTTTATTTATTAAGATAACATTATGATGTGAGTAAAAGTTTAACTTAGCTTTCTAAATATTACACATTTGATAAATACCCAGTGTTTAGGTATTTACCCGAGGCAGGGGTAAATACCCAGGTAAATACCCATTTATAAATACCTTACCCACTGGGTATTTACCCGACCCACATCACTAGGCGTAGCACACTATTTTTATTTTTTTATTCCCCATCTTATATCCTCCGTTCGCTGATATCTAAAAGCACTATATTTAGACAAACCTACAACTTTCTGAAAATAGGGACAAATAAGTACTTATTTGCTTTTGGAATATCCCAAATATAAAGGAAATATTATGTTTTATTGTTATGATTAAAGCTGATAATTATATGCACTCAAATGTACGAAAATATGCGCATATATATGCATATATTTTGTTGAGTATATGCACCCAAAGTTATAATATATGCACATAATATGCTCCTCATTTTATTTTGAAAATAGGTAGGAGTACTCTAAATAATGTAAAAATTTTAATTATTTTGTATGAGTTTATTTAATTCCCTAATATTTATTCAAAGACGACATTCGTTTTACCGTTTGGCCATATAAACATGGACTGCCAACGCCAACTTCAGGTTGTAATCAACATAAAAATGAGATTTCCCCTAACCCCGCCAGACTATTATTCACCCAACACTCTTGAAGTGCATTCTATATTGTCTGATTCTTTATACATTGCTTCTATGGGAAAAGTGGGGGTATCTGGCAGTCTATGTTGATATAGTCAAAGATTTTAATAGGGACTCTCCCTTTCCTCTGCTTATTTCGATATGCGCACTGCACTCCAGCGGCAGAAAGTGAAAGTATATATCTCAATTGCACACAAACATTTAATTAATAAATTTCATGAAATAGTAAATTTAACAAAAAAATCTTTAAAAGTTCATACATTACAAATTATTGCTAAATATAACCAAATATGCAAAATCCAGAAAGTATGCTCAAAAACGTATAAATATGCAAAATATGCAAAGTGAAACTTGGCTTAAACAATTTGTTTTCACATAATTAGTATACATATGCGAAAAGTTTATCCGGTTTATCAATTATACAAAATATGCATTTGCCATATAATATCAGCTTTAGTTATGATGGATAATTTGTAAACGTATTTAAGTGTCTACTTCCTATTCCAAAAACTCAGGTAATCAACCCCACCTGTAAAACTACCTGATATCAGTAACATTATTGCTTAAAGTTCTTGGTGTTCAGTCGCTCTTGTAATTTTGTCTTGGTATATTGTTTATTTAGCTTGGTGTCTTGTTCTTATAAGTGGTGTGTGAATCAACATGGTAAGTAAAATGTCCATCATATTACTTACTTTTTCTACAAAAAAATACCTAATTGGCTTAACTAATGTTATTACACATTTATATTTGTCAATAAATTTCCTGAACATATTCTACCCACGAGATTTAAAAAAGACTGCTAGTATTATTGCATTTTTTTTTCAATTGATAACTGTAAATCAGTTTGAGATTCTGGAATCCTTCCAAATTAATTTTCGAAAACTTTACTAAAACCTCTTTCAAAGGTACTATAATACTGCCGCCTCATAACGATAATTAATATAATCGCATTTACAAAGTACATATTCAAAAACCTTTCTTAATTGTAAGTATTTACTTTAGTTCTTAATATTAAAAATAATGTTTTATTAAATATCACTACTTTAAATAAATTGAGCAATTTAATTAATTCCCAATTTTATTGCAATTTGTCATCTCAATCTTATTTCTCAATTTGCAGAACAATTCTACTGGTATTAAATTACCTAAAAATTATTTTATTACAGGATAACACCCAAGTGAGAAAAGAGTAACAATAAAATGTACTTATTATTTTATTATTAATTATAAAAATAAATATATATATATATATATACAATTCCAATGTTTCATTAAGGTTGGCCTTCTTTATGTACATCGCTCGCATTACCGTACACTGCGGTTCACCCAAAAGAAGTCCTTAACTTCATACTTGTAACATAAATAGCCTATATTTCCTATATATATATATCCGCTTATAGCGTCCTTCTACGCCCTACGGTTCTCAATTGCCATCCTCTCCGATCCATCCAGTCTCCTGCTACCAAATTTCTAGCAGACATCGCTTTCTGAATACCGCTCAGCCAAGTTGTTTTTGGTCGTCCTCTTTTTCGGCGTTCTAGAGGGGTCCACTGGAATATTTGTTTAGGGATTCTTTCGTCACCCATTCTTTGTACATGGCCATACCAAACTAGTTGTTTTTGTTGTATGTCCTCAATGATTGTTGTTTCGATGCCCATAAAGTCTCTTATTCTTTCATTTCGAACTCTCTCCAAACGAGATACACCCGCGGATCTTCGCCAGAAGTCCATTTCAATGGCCCGTAGCTTTCTTTCTAAGCTTGAATTTATATGCCATACTTCGCATCCGTATAGTGTCACGCTTCTGAAGATGGAGTTATAAATTTGTTTTTTTCTATTTTTTGGGATGCGCCTGTTCCGCAAGATTGAATTTAATGCACCGATTACTTGCCTCCCTTTTATCATTCTGCCTTCAATTTCTCTTTCTGTTCTTCCCGAGCAACTTATTTTGGTTCCTAGATAGGTATATTCCTGACATGCGTTTATTTTAGTTCCGTCGTCGAGTATTAGATCTTCAAAAGGTCCACCTACGCACAGATAGTTAGTTTTATTGTAATTTACGCTCAATCCCCACTTATTGTATTCTTCAATTAGTTTCCTGCTCATGTACTCTAGATCGTATTTGTCTTGAGCTATCACGACCTGATCATCAGCAAAATGTAGGGTGTATAAAGATGTTTCATTTGTTATTGGAACTCCCATACCTTGGCATTTATTTCTCCATATTTGAAGGGCATGGTTGAGGTAAATTTTAAATAAGGTAGGCGAAAGTGGACAGCCTTGCCGGAGACCTTTGGTCACTTCAAATGCTTCTGATAACTGCTTTCCGATCTTCACCTTTGATTGTGAGTTTTTGTAAAGTTGTTTTATGGCCTTTATTACTGTGGTGTTTATAGCTGTTCTTTCTAGCGTTTGCCATAGTTTACTGATTGGTACACTGTCGTATGCTTTGGTTAAATCGACGAATAGCAGGTGGGTTTCCCTATCTGTAGCTAGCTTCTTTTCAATTAATTGTGTTAGGCAAAATAAATTATCTACGCACGACCGTCCTGCTCTAAAACCGGTCTGCTGTTCTATCTCAGCGGGTCCGTATTCTTGTTCTACAAAGTGTTTTAACGTTTTGCTATAGATTCGACTTAATGTGCTTGTAACCGTTATGCATCTGTAGTTTCCACACTTATTTCTTTGGCCTTTTTTGTAGATCGGTGTTATCCATCCCATCTTCCAAACGTCAGGAACATGTTCTCCGTTTGCATAGCTTTCGAACAGTTCTGTCAGTCTTAGTATTAATTTTTCAGAGCCGTATTTAATTAATTCGACCGGTATATCTTCTGGGCCGCATGCTTTTTTATTTTTCATAGAAAATACTGCTTTCTGTACAATTTCTTTTGTAATAATTACCGGTTGTCCTTCTACTCGATAGGTGGTTGGAGAGCGTGACATATATTCTTGTCTTTGTTCTGTAAGCTCGTTCCTATAGTGCACCGCCCAGTCTTTCATGCTAATTAAGGGCAGATTGACCTTTTGTACGTCATTCGTCTTTACACTCTTTATGAATTGCCATGCTTCAGATGATCTCGTTCCTCCCATGTACATATCTATCTCTAAACATTTATTTTCCCAGCTTCGGTTTTTTTCTTCTAAAATCATGCGTTTGAACTTTGCTAGCTCCCGCTTATACTGTGTCCTGTCCTCTTGTGCTTTTGACGTGATCCATTTTTCGTAGAGTTTTTGTTTAAGTTTTTTTTGTTTTACAAGTTCGTCGTTCCAAAATAAGATATTTCTTCTTTTCGTTTTATTAGTGTCTTCTTTTCGAAGTGCTTCTTGGGCTGCTTCTCTAATGGCTTGAAGTATGTGCTCGTAGAGATTTTTAGTTACGTTAGGTTTTAGAGTGTTGTCCAATTTTTCATCCAATCTTGTTCTATATAGTCCTCGTACGCTTTCATCTTGTAGTAGGTCTATTCTGTATTTAATCCCGTTTATTTGGTCTGTTATGGGTTCTGGAGTCATTTTTGTCTGTGTAGCATATTTAGTTGGAAATTCTATTTTTGCGTTTATTAGATGGTGGTCCGAGCCGCATTCCTTACCTCTGAACACTCGTACATCGTGAGTTTTCAATCTAGTTTTTTGTTTTATTATGACATAGTCAATAATTGAGCGAAGTTGCCTCGTATCCTGATGCCATGTATACTTATGGATGTCTTTATGGTTAAAAAACCCATTTAGTATTTTCATATTATAGTTCTCACATATACTTATTAGTCTTTGTCCATTATCGTTTATAACATCCTCACCGAATCTTCCAACTACTGGATCTCCCTGTTTTTTGCCAGTTCTAGCGTTCATATCACCCATCACTAGTACTTCCCGGTCTTTTCCGGTTGTACTTAAGATGTCCTCAAGTACTGCATAGTGTTCATCTTTTTCTACAGCTGCGGCGTCGTCGCTGAGTGCATAAATTCCAACGATAGTGATTCTATGACCTTTGAAATTCATATTTAGGGTAATTATATTTTCATTTACAGCATTCCAGTTAGTTATTTTGTTTTTGTGTTTTTTCTTTATTAATATTGATACACCCCTACGTGCTCGTAATTCTTTTCGGACTCCGCTAAACATGTGTATGTAAGTTCCAATTTCTTCAATGCCATTTCCCTTTTTCTTTGTTTCAGTCAGCACTATTACATCTGCTTCCATGCGATCTAATTCCATAGCGATGTCTTCTGCTTTTCCTCGCCATCCACGAATATTCCATGTTCCAAAATTCAAAACCGGTCCATGCTTAGTCCGTCGCCGTTTATTTCCATCCAAATTCCGAGGCTTGGTTATGAGATTTTTTGCGCTTGTTGTATTTTTACAAGTATAGGGTCGCAGGCCCGTACGACTTAACCCCCTTTCGGAGGACCCCAGGTTTGTAATCGAGGTTCCTACCTCTAGCCTTTGATGAACCAACATCCAACTGTAAGGCAACAGTACTATACCCTAGTAGGAGTGATTTTTAATCTGGGTTTTCTTCCCATAGCCTTTAGTGATTCAACACCTCCCTGCAAGGCAGCAGTTTCGTAACCCTAGATCTACCTTTATACTACCCCTAAAGACAGGGTTGCCATTTCCGCCAGTTGCGCCGTACCAAAGATCGTCTTCTCCGCCGTTACTGCCGTTGTGGTCTTTACCCGTAACCCTAGGCAAGGAACCCTTAGCAAGTATTAGCCTCCCGGGTCAGGAAGCCCTTGGAATCTACGGTGGGCAGGGTTGATTCATCTCCCTGAGTAGGACTGCATCCAAATGAAGATCCTACCCGCTACCCTATGAACTAAAATTAAGGTCTAACTGGTCGTCTATGGATGCACTTGTCATAATGGTTTTTAAATGAGTAACGTCAAAAGCAATCTAAAATTTTGAATTTTTACTTTTCTAGGTTGCACAAAAAATAGTATGCATTATTTGGATTAAAAGTGGCTCTGTTTGACTTGCAATTTTTGAGTTAATATATAATTAAAATAATTGCTTGTCAAACAAAGTGACACTTTTAATTCAATAAAACAATTACTATTTTGCTTGCAATAAACATTTTTATATAGAGGTTGCCTAAAATTGTACGAAACATGGCAATTCCATGACTTAGAAAACGTTTAAATACTATTTGCCATAAGAGAAAGTTAAAATATCAACGATTTTGTAGCCATTTATCATTATTATTTCTGTCATTCAATTTATACTTCCTAGAGAGTATATAAAATATTAAGAACGGTAAGAATATTTTACCGATAAAAGACAATTGTTTGGAGGAGTGAAGCGACGACTCCAATTATTGTCTGAGATTGGTAATTCCATAACGTTCGTGATGCTCATGAGGTTTTTTGCACGATAGAAATGTATTTTTATTCAAACGTCAGTAAAATGTGACATTATGCAGCAGAATAATATGTTGGTGGCCATGTAAGTCTATGTCAAATTCGATGTTAGCAGGTTAGGTTTTGCATCGGTCTGTGTCAAAACCAAGAAGACTATACTAAGGAGACGCAACTCCCGTTTCGAAGCGAACCGCTAAAAGTTGACAAATAAGGCGGTCGTGGTGTAGCGTTATTCATTCACAAAACTCGTGAACTGTCAATGTCTAATATTTACTGAGTGTAGCTGGAAATTCGGACCATGTTTTAACAATTAATAACACACTTGAAATACACTCCATTGGATTAACAACCGTAAACTGACTTTTAACCGGGATTACAGGTTAATTTAGCTCGCTTCCAACTCTCGAACAGCAGCGAAAACAAACGAAAATGACCGAAGTAGTTACACGCTGTCAACAGTGCCGCGACGGCTACCCCCGGCATAGGGGCCGCTTTTATATACAGCCGTCATAGGAAGTTGCATCTCCTTAGTATAGTGTTCTTGGTCAAAACTGATGCAAAACCTAACCTGCTAACCTCCAATTTTTACAAAAATCTAAATGTAAGCCCCAATTTAATTTTTATTGTAGTTAATAAAACCTGCTTTCTAATGCAGAACTTTGTTGACGACAGTGATAGTTTAGACACCACATCAACAATTACGATAAAAAGGGCTAAATTATTTATACCTCTACAACATTTTACCCTATATTCATTATTTATAATATCGGCAATGTCAAACTTCAACCACTTACCTATCTACAAATGTGTTCACTTGCTCCGCTTTGTCTTCATGCAGTTTATTACTGCCAATCTGCATATTGTGCAACTCTAACAGAGCATTAGCTGCTTCCATCTCAGGTTGTCCGGTGCTTGACGGGCCTGTGTTTTGTGGTAACAGTAGTAACACGATTTGTGAGTTGCTCCGTTTTCCTCTTTTGGAGCCTATTCAAACGCGCCTGTTTGCTTTGGACCGTTTTAAATGATGGCGGTTTGTCGACACTTCCACGGGCAAATTTTTCAGGCATCTGCGCCTGTTGACATAATCTACAAGTAAACAATCATATTGAAACTCCTAAATTATGAAATTAATGGAGTAAGCTGAAGATGTTTAACATCAAGTGGCACTTGCTTAATTAACATGTGTCTTTAAGGCAGCATATTTATGATTATTTCAAGCCAGTGAAAATACAAACTGGCAAGACCTACTTACCGGGTAATATAAAATCTTCCTTCACAAAATGCTTACTGCAAACTTTCATATGGGCCGACACGGGTTTCCCTATTTTTAGACGTATTTCCCATGTTTTGCACAAATTTTTATTATTGCGCAGAAAACCGTGCATAGGAACATTGTCCGTGCAATAATTTTTACACTGCAACACACAACAGTAATTATTACTTTTATTCTTTTTGGTAGAACGGACGCCATTATTTATCCCGAAATGAGTAATATCGAACTTTAGGAGGCTGTGCGAGCAACAGTGTTGTCAGAGGTCCTCAACAAATTGTACCACGCGGTATTATTACAATAATTAAAGGAACAAAACATAACACTAAACACTATGTTTGTAGTATTAATGTTTATTAAAGCTGGTATGACACGATAATAAACTTCTGCGAAAATGTATTATTTTCGCAAAAAATTAGTATCGTGTCATACCAGCTTAAGATTATATTTAGCCATTAATAAAGAGCCTGGCAACGCTGCTAATATCAAGACCACGCCCAAAATGGTAACTACACATAGACCACGCGCATAAATGTTTGACCTTGGGAATTGTTCTGCTTTATTATAGAGTTATGATTATATATTTTTATAGTCATATTCTATACGTAAACTTTTTTTTTTTTTCATATATTATATATTATTGTACTTGTATAAATTAATTAGTGGTTAATAGTGGTTTCAGTAAATTAGTGTAGTTTTCCATAGGTCCTAATAAAACAATTGGGGTTTTGGTCTTAATTTTGTTTATTTAATTAGAAAGTGAAATATGTAAATTTTTAAATGCGGGTTTACTGAAACTTGGCTATTGCAAAAATGTAAGTAGGAACTACAAAACACACTTTATTATGTCTACCGAAAACTTTTGGGATCTACCGAAATTTAGCGCAAAAAGCTACCGATCGCGTAAAATATGAGATGGCAACACTGATCACACGTCTGCATCGGCTAGTGTAGTAACGCAGCCATTTAGTTTTGTTTAGTGCTGCACTGGTGTACCGATGCAGGTAAGTTTTATTTCGACTGCCCTAACATACTTTTTAAGTTAGGTTATAATTTTGAAGTTTGACAAATTATAGTTATTTGTATACATAGAGCGCGAAATGACTGCGTACCGAGTCAAGTAACCACGAAAACTTGACAGTTTCATTCACCCGGTCGTTATTATAATGAACATGTTTGTTTTGAAAGCTAATTTAATTAAAAATTCTGAATTGTATACTTCCAAGGGTATTAACATTGCTTCAGAGGATGGTACAAAACGAAAGAATTAGGGCTTACCTTTACAAAAGCGAAGATTAATTAATGCAGTCTCGTAACTACCGAGGGGGCAGCGCCCCCCGGGCCCTGAACTTCAGGGTGCCCAACGGGCCTCCTGAAGTTTAAAGCCCGGCAGGTCCAATCTCGGTCCCGTATAAAGTTTCAATGAGTCCGGGAAAAACACAAGAAACCCTCGGAGAAATCTAAAACATGTCAAAAAGTTATCTGTTTGGTATAAATTTAAAATAAAATAATTTCTGTACACCCGATGCACCACGTCTTGCACGTTCATGTACTTCGCAGTCATTTCAAATTAATTGATACCCAATACCCTAATAAATTAATAATACAGATAATTAATAAACAGTGCTAACAGGGCATTTTCTGTCACGGTCTTACATACAGGTCTTGCAACGTTGCAAGTCCGGTGTGATCGGTATATAATTATGTTTTTGTTTTTTTTCTTTAGTGCGTATCCTTACAGGATTTATATTTATTATTATTATTATTTTCAATAAAAAACGCGTATCTCGCTATTATTCATTTTGCTTTGATGTTTCTGTTTATGAATTTAAAAAAAATAATTGAAAAATGATAACCAAAAATGCTTTGTCAAGAATAGGACTTACACTTGGCAATTAAGGGGCCCGGTGAAGATCACGGCCCCCGGGCCCAAAATTTGAAGTTACGCCACTGAATTAATGTTTAAGCAATATTATAAATCTTGGCTAAACTGCTGACTCCCTGTATAATTCCGTCCTTTTACTTGCTTTCCTTATAGTTTTAGTTGTGGTTATTGGAAAATAATAATTAACATTAACAATAGTAGGGAAATTCGCCCCGGATTCTGCAGTTTTACGTAAATCTTAATCCTGCTATGCAATCTGAAACTTCTGTGTACTGTATGTCATGTAAATTGTTATTAAATAAAATAAAATGAATGTAATTTAATACAAATAATGATTTTTTGATGAGACAATTTTAGATTTTTTAATCATTATCTTTGTCGGTTTGAAAACAATATTTTCCGCATTTGGTTCTAACATATCTTTTAAACTATTTCCAATAGTTTTATATTGTTTTTTATTTCCTTTAACTGTTGGGTTAAGCCACCGAAAATCCAACTTGGTAAGTCATAACAGTGATCTTTCATTATAAAATGAGTATATTTGCCTAGATGTGGATGTTTTGCTTTTAATTTTCTGGAAATCTATCCTGCCAAATGTTACAATCTACCCTCCTCTGTATTTAAAGTAACTTTTGTAAAAATGTACAATTTTCACTTTTTAAAATTTATTTTCCGAGGTCAAACAATCGTTTGTTTGAAGAAAATCAATATATATCTGTAACATTGCAATTTCGAGCCAAATATTCATGTTCGTTATTATTTTCATTTACAGTTGGGTTATATTTATAATCTTAATAGCTGTTACCCGCGACTTCGTTCGCGCGAGGTTCGTTATTTGTGTATTAAATAATGACTAATTATTTTCTGTCATCCCATCCTATCCCCGTCCCCGTCCCTTTCTCCGTCCCCGTCTCCGTACCGTCCCGTCCCGTCCCGTCCCCTCCCCTTTCATCCTATCCCTTTCCACCACGTCCCGCCCCGTACCTTCCCGTCCCGTCCCGCCCCGCCCCGTCCCTTCCCGTCCCGTCCCTTTCCTTCCCGTTCCGTCCCGTCCCGTCCCTTCCCTTCCCGTCCAGTCTTGTCCCGTCCCGTCCCCTCCTCTTCCATCCCATTCCTTTCCATCACGTCCCGCCCCGTACCTTCCCGTCCCGTCCCGCTCCGTCCCTTCCCGTCTCACCCCGTCCCGTCCCGTCCCATCCCTTCCGACAAGTCCAGTCCCGTCTCGTCCTGTCTCTTCCCTTATGTCATGTCCACCGTATTGGTCTTAAAAATGAATGCTATTTTCGCAATCAACGTCCCAAAAAACCTCAATAACGACACCCATATCGTATTTTAGGCGTATTTATCCCATTTCACCCCCTAAGGGGTTGATTTTCGGAAAATCACGAAATACGTGTTTGCTTATTTGTTTTTAGGAGTACTCCTACGAAGTTTCAATGTCTATTTAATATTATTTTTCCATACAAAATTGGAACCCCCATTTTACCCCTTTAGGGTTTGAATTTCGAAATATTCTTCCTTATTCCTTGTATACATCATAAAGGAAACCTCTGTGCAAAATTCCAACTTTCTAGGTCCAAGGATTTGGGCTGGGCGTTGATGAGTGAGTGAGTCAGGACTTTCAGTTTTATATATATAATAATATTAATAATAATAATTTTATTGAGAATTTTTTGTACATCATTCTCAAAACGCGAGGTATCAGCATAGCCGTTTTTCAACTTCGCCTGCAACACAAAAGAAAACAAAAATATATATGTGTACATACAATATATCAAAAATGAAAGCAATAACAATGTAGATAAGTGTATAAAATAAATAAGAATGAAGTGGTATAGATATCTAAAGTAAAACAGTAGTACGATATAACATGTGCTAAAGAAGGTAACAATAACAACTACTGTCTAGATTGATTATCCTAAAATTTAGATCTACAATTTAATTTAAACACTTGAGAGTTCGCACTGATAAGGAACAATTCGTGTATACCATTTATCAAAGCGGGTGCTATTATTTCAAAGCAGCCTTCGAATTTGGCTGTGTTGTGAGATGGTATAGCGAACTGTTCCCTATTTCTCAGATTTAAATTGTGGTAAACCATTCTCTAATTTAAAAGAGAATACAAATATTTAGGTACCTCGTAAATTAAAACGTGATATATGAGGGTACAGTAATATACGGAAAAACGATTTTCAACCTTGATTATTTTCAAGTCATTGTAATAAGGTGTAACATGTTCTCTACGATTTATGTTAAATGAATAACGCAAACAGCAATTTTGCAAAAGCTGAAGTTCATGTTTATATTGCTGAGTTAAAAAGTTGTAATACACCTGACTACAATAATCCAGTTGGTTAATAATTAAGCTATTGACAATGCGCCATTTAACATCAGATGGCAGAACACTCTTAAATTTATACATTGAAGACAGTTTCGCAAAACACGATTTGCATTTCTTCGTTATATGCGATTCGAAATTTAAATTGCAATCGAGCCACACACCAAGGTTTTTTACACATTCGGAGACCATTATAACACTATCACCAATCACAATATTAGTGTTAAGATAAGAGAGAGCCCTATCTCGCATTATGGGTGAACCAACGCACATAACCACAGATCGATGGATTGCTCTTCGACCACACGGAGACTATTATTATTGTTATTACTATTATTATTAATATTACTATTATTTATTGAAAACAGGCGGCAGTGCCGATACAACTTTCCTCATACATACATATATAGTGCAGAGTATAAAGTTTAAAACAAAATTAAAATTAATGGGTTAAGTACAAATCAAACATGATTAATAAATTTAACAAAATTACTTGCAAAATCCCCAGATAATTAGGTACATATAAAAAGAAGAAAATCAACAATAAGTTAATCAAATTTACAAAATTATTACGAAATCAAATAGGATAATTATAAAAAAACAAAAGTTAACTAGAAAATCAACCATCAATTAATAAAATTAACAAAATGATTATAAAATAATATAGGATAATTATAAAAAAAACAAAAGTTAACAACTAAATTAACAATCAATTAATAAAACTAAACAAATTATATGTAAAAATAAACAAAGGTAATTTAAAAATCAACAAAAGTTAATTATTATTGTCGTACAAAGATTTAAAGTTATTTGTGTTGCTTGCATGCATAACACTGGAAGGCAAATTGTTCCATCGATTCACGACTCGATTGCTAAATAAATGTTTTCTGGCAAGAATGTTGCTAAAATCCGTCTGAAGCTTATACGAATGTCCTCGAAGATGGCTATTGCTACTGGGTACTAGTATACCTTCTAAAGGAAACGAATAGTGATTGTGGAGTATCTTAAACACCTCGATCATATCAATTAAGCAGATAGGAATCTTTGTGGCTCTACGCTGTACGGCTTCTAATAGGTCGATATCTTTTATAAAGTAAGGACACCACACTGTAGCTGCATACTCAATAATAGGTCGTACGTAAGAAATATAAGCTTTTTAAACAGCTCAGGTGAGCTACTACTCCCAAATGAACGCTGGATTAAGTACAGAATGGAGTTCGCTTTCTTTACAATTTTTGTAATATGTTTTTCCCATTTTAGGTCATTCGATATTGTCACACCCAGATCTAATTGCTCACTCACTTCGCGCAGAACAGTACCATTTAGAAAATATTGCACTTTGGGATTGTTGTGACCTATATGCAGTACTGTACACTTATCAGAGTTTAAAGAAAGTAGCAATTTTTTGCACCACTCTTCTAATGTTACCAGATCTTCAACAAGAGTGTTGTTTGGAAGATCGGTGGGTGAAGAAAACATTTTAGTGTCATCCGCAAAAAAGCTTACGGATGATTTCATGTCGCTGGATAAATCGCTGATAAATATTAAAAATAGAATCGGACCCAGGAAAGAGCCCTGAGGAACTCCGCTGAGTACTGGAAGAGGCTTTGATGTAGTTTACTGTATACGCCCTGAAAACGTTCGATTTGATAAAAAATCTTCTAGTAGCAGAAGCAAAGCTTCGCGTATCCCAAAATGTTCTAATTGAAGGATTAGTCTTCGAATAGGTACTCGGTCAAAAGCTTTTTCGTAGTCCAGATATATGATATCAATGCATTTTCCCTGATTTACTGCGTTGGTCCAAAGGTTTAAGTTTGATAAGAGGTTGGTTACTACGGATTTTCCAGGAGAAAACCCGTGCTGGTTTGATGGAATTACACCATTGGCATTGAGAAATTCCATAAGCCGTTTAACCACTAGTTTTTCAAAACACTTACACACAATACAAGTCAAACTAATCGACCTGTAGTTACCAGGTTCCAGCTTGCCCCCCCTTTTTATATACTGGGACGATTAATGAGTGCTTCCATGGAGCTGGAATAGACGCGGTTGGAAGACAACTATTAAATAATATAGTTAGCTAATCTGCCAATGCATGGGAACACCGTTTCAGTAAATGAGGGGAGATTTCATCGGGCTCTGGAGATGAATGGAGATCCAATGATTCGGTGATTTTAATCACTTCTTCTGAAGTTACTGTAAATGCAGCTATTTGGTTTTCTACTCGATTGGAAGGACGGAGACTTGGCAGGTTTCCAGAAGGTTCTTTGACAAAGCACTGAAGAAATCTCTCTGCGAATATGTTGGTTACTAATTCAGGATTGGTTTCTACAGATCCATTGCTATATTTCATAGAGAAGGAAGATACTCGAGAAGTTAGGTTCCTCTTCAAATATTTTTAAAAGTTTTTCTGTTTACCAGGCTCAACAAGTTTGTGCTCATAAGCGGAGCGGGCAACTCTAATTTTAACAGTTGTAGGATTAGTAACGCGTCGATACGAGAAATTATCACGCTGCGATTTTTTGCGTTTGTAGCGATCCCACAATGTTCGTTTTTTCTTAATTAGTTTCAAAATCGGCCTAGACATCCAAGGTTTATTTATGTTACGTTTTTGATTAACAAACGGTACATAAAAAGTTACTGCCGTGGTTAATGCATCAGATATCACTGTCCAATTCCTTTCAACGTCCGTATCAGTTAAGACTGTTTCCATCTTAAGCGATCTTAAAAAGTTATTTATATCATCGTAGTTTGAGGACTAGTAGTTTCGTATTTTAGGTTTTTCCCTATTGCTTAATTTTGCAAGCAGTTGCATTGTTGCAATTATAGTTGAATGGTCGCTGGAAACAATAGGTGAACCAAAAAGAACTTCCGATAGTAAGTTTTTGTCAGTGGTGAGTATCAGATCTAAGAGCGATGGATTATTACGGATTCTATATCTAGTAGGTTGGTTTACTAATTGAAATAGATTACAGTCGTAGTACGTATTTAAAAATAAAGTAGCTGGAGAATTTCCTTGTGGAAGAATAGGGTTAGGCCAGGTTATACTTGGGAAGTTAAAATCTCCAAATATCAGTACATTACTATAATTGTCTACAGCAGACTTAATAGAGCTTAGCATAAGAATGTTGTCTTCAAGTGGAGAGTTTGGTGGACGGTACACACAAGCAATTAGGAAATTATGCTTAAGCAGCCCTATCTTTAGCCAAAGAGAATTGATGTTGGCAGTGGGAAATTCGTCAATTACTTCACAACAAACTTCACCGGTGGGAATATTTTTTGCAATATATATACATACGCCTCCACCTCGTAGATCCTTTCCGATAGTAGTATGAAAGTGGGTTTTAATCTTTCTACGAAAGCCAATAACTCGCTGAATTTTGATAGTAGTGGGCATATGTAATTAGTGTATAAATAAGATATGATATGAATATTTGTTGTGATTAGTTTTTTGGAGGAGCGAGGGTCAGAATTTTGGGAGTACCCCGTGTATATTTAATCGTGAGGTGTTCTTCTCCATTACTTTTTGTATCTTCCAGTTGTTTACGGAGACCATTCAGATGGTCTCTTTGCATGAGAGTTTGATTATGAAACATTTTTACGGAGAACGCACTTGGCACTTTATCTTTGCGTTTTAAGACATTGATAGCATCCAACTGGTTTGTAAAGCTAACTTTTGGTAGACGTTTCGAACCATCTTGCCTTTTGCCAAGTCTAGTTACTCTAATGTTATCTGTAGAAACATTTGACACCGATTTAATAATATCTGTGGCTTTTTGTAAGTCGTGTTGTATACGCAAATCGCTCGAGTCGGAAGTGCACTCGTCGATGTCAGTTATAATAACAAACATTGCAAGCCCTGCTATTTCGATCTGAGATTTCAGCGATTAAAGTTTCAGTATATTCGGAACCGGGATTTACAGTTGCAGAAGCGGTAGCTATGGTGGTTTTTTGTAAATTTTCTATTTCTTCTTTAAGTTTTAAAACTAAGGTTTTTAATTCATTCAACTCCATACTTTCGTTTTCGCATAGCTTGCAGTGAAAGATAATTTTACTGTCCTTGACCGTCAAAACTTGAATCTCGCCACGCGACAGACCGGAGCAGGTGGTATGCAAAGAAAGTTTGCATTTATCGCATTTCAGCTCTCTATCTGGGTTGAGGGAGCGATTGCACACCAAGCAAGTATTAGCGGGAACCATCGTAAAGTAGTTTGATTTTTTTTAAAAACTGAGATTTCTTACGGAAATGGTAATTGTTACAGTAGACACACTTATGTACGTCTGCACACCACGACACCGAATTCAATTTTTTTTTTTGTATGATGGTAGCTAAATTCTGGTTGATAATTTTCGCAGCGTAGTTAATTTGAGAAGGATCCTGGGAAAGATATAATTGCGTATCATCCTCGTATAAATGTATATTGCAGCTGGCAGTTAAATGTTCAGGGAGATCGGCAGTAAATAATGTAAAAAGAATAGGACCAAGAATACTACCTTGGGGTACTCCTTGGGTAACATTCAGCTCTACGGATAGATCATTTTGAATTTTAACTTGTTGAGTACGCCCAGAAAGATAGTTTGATATCCACTCACATACAGTATCATCACAGCCATAATACCGAAGTTTAGCTAAAAGCAAGCTATCATTAATAGGGTCGAATGCCTTGCTGTAATCTAGCAAGACAAGCAATGTAACTTTTGATTGGTCAATAGCTCTTCCTGTTTTCGGAAGCCCGATTGCACGAAAGAAAGAATATTGTGATTATTCATGTGAGTTAGTAACTGGTTGCAGACGATTTTCTCTATTATCTTAGATGCAGTAGGTAATATGCTAATAGGCCTTCCCCACACACGAACAGAAAATCTCCCGCTGTGGTCTGTTTTGTGCAAGTCAGCATGCTCAAATTTTAGTCCTCTTGGCTAGCGGAATTAAGTACGATTTTTTCCATAAAGATGGAACAATACCAGTTGTAAGAGAGCAGTAGACCATGTATGTAAGTGCATTTTTGCAGAAAGGGAACACCAATAATAACATTTTCAAGTTTAAATGATTTAGACCAAAAGCAAATTATTTACATTGATGCAAAACTCGTTCAACTTCTTATCACGCCACTTCTTAAAAATTAAGATATAGACTAGCTGACCCGGCAAACGTTTTGGATTATGACATGATGGGGAAAACTCTTCAAACCATTAAGCACAGAATCATAAAAGTATGACTGCAAATAGAAAGTCGTACAGTGTATAGAAAAACACACTTTCAATATTTTCCAATTTTCCGGCTTTCCCTTTGGATTTTTCCGAATTTTCTTTTTTGCTAAACTACCTTGGGAGTAAGATAAACAAAACAAAAACAATCATCTAAATCGGTCAAGTCGTTCTCGCGTTTTTGCGTTACTAACACACGGCGATTGATTTTTATATATATAGATTTTTCTTTCTGATTTTGTAATACTAGTTCTTGTACATCCGTTTTTACATTCGAATAGTTTCGTGTGTGACGTTTCATTCTTTCATAAGGTTCGTTACATATTTTTTGGATGATATTTTTTTTTGACGAAACTGCGTTTTATTAACCTTACATTTGTGTGTTTTTCTTTCAAAAAATGCAGACCATTGTTTCTCTCATTTTTTTTAACAAAGTACTACTTCGCAATTTCAAGGTATCTGCAGCATTTCAAAACAGTAGGTAATTCAAATTAGAGTACACGGCTACATTCTTACAGAACTACCATATTTGGGTACCGTTACGTATATATTTATTTACTTTTCAATAATATTTCTTGGTGGAAGTAATTATAACACACCACGTGCATACTTAGTAATAAGAAACACAACTAATTACTGCTAGCAGATTGGAGGGCCGCTTGGCCAAATTCGCATGTGACGTCACCACGTCACACGTATCCCGGCCCTGAGAGGGGCCTACGAACAGAAATACGGGTTAGGAGCATACCAGCTAACATGCATTGATTTTCACCTAAAAATTACTGACAAGCTGCTGACATTGTCAGTTGTCGCAATACAGCTGTCATTCATTAAATTGCAAAAATGAATTTTCTGTGGTCGCGGGAAAATAGCGTACGTAACTCTCTCGAAAGTGTATCGTACGCTCGTGTTTTAAGTCACTCGGCTTCGCTACACTTCGTCTCGTTTCTTAAATATACTCTCACGATATGTCACTTTCGCGACTCTTATCTAACATACTCGTTTGTGCCATCTTGCCGAAAAGCTTACGGCTGGAAATTTTGCAGCCAGCAGTAATTACGTACTATTGCGGCCCATAAATTGTAACGTTTTCTTGTCGTATTACCAGGATTTTAGAAAAATGTCTTATTGTAAACCTGGAATTTTGTGTCAGTTTTGACATTAGTATTAATTTAATAAAAAGTTATTGGCGTGCGTATTAAAACTCAAAAAATCTTTTAAGTAGGTAACCATTTAGTTTTATTAGTGCAAAAAAGTCTAGTATTTTATTGAACTTTCATTGCAATATAAAACGTTTTGTGTTCTTCTCAGTTGTGTTGTTCCATTCGTTTTGGGTAGAATCTATTAAATCTTTGTTGTGGGGTCTGAATTCGTTGTTTTTATTAGCTATCCCCACAAATTCTCAATTGGATTTAGATCGAGACTTTTTGTCACCGAATGAAGAACTGCAATATTAGTTTGGTCGAACCAGTTTCTGACTAAGTACACCAGCTGTATGGGGGATTTTTATAAATTATTAAAACAATACAGGTATTGTACGACCCTTATTTGTTGAAAGATAAAATCATTGTGAAAACGATTTCGAACGAACGGAAGCATTATATCTTTAAGTATTTCACATATCTTTGTCTTGTTAAACGACTATAAATAATGTGCAATGCTTCCGTCCTGCAGCAGACATCCATCCCCACACACGAACAGAAAATCTCCCGCTGTGGTCTGTTTTGTGCAAGTCAGGCATGCTCAAATTTTAGTCCTCTTGACTGGTAGACTCTTAAATGTCCGTTATATGACAACTGAAAGATTTTCTCATCAGAAAACACCGCATTGTTCCAAAATTGTGGTTCTTCATATAGATATTCATGTGCAAATTATATTCTTCTGACCTTATTCTCATCAGTCAACCTTGGCTTTTTGGCCACTGCACTTATTACTTCCCTCGTCTGAAAGACGAAGGAAGTATTGTAATCACGAAAAAATCACCTTCCGAGATTTCTTCAGATCTTCACGTTTCAAGGTCCCTAGATGACGAAAAAGAGGTTTTCTTAATTCCGTCTGTCTGTCTGTTGGCAGTATAGCTCAAAAACTATTTGTCGGAGGAAGACGATATTTTGCATACATATTATATATCTAGAAAAAGATCGAGTGCGACGCGATAACCGTGACACGCAGGGCCGTTCCTACCGGTGGGGTGTTGCGTGTTCATCACGCAGGCGGCCGATTGCAAGGGGCGGCCGCTCGAAACTGATTTTATATAAATTTAAATGTAAAAAAATAAGTAATTTGAGAATAAAACATCTCTGAAAAATGCAAACCACGAACAAAAAACAAACACCACTTTATTGTTAGTCGAAATCCCAATTTTTGTTTTTTTTGCGTTTATTACAGACATTTTAACACAAAATCAATAATAAACTATTACCAATAATTTGTGTTTTCATTTTTCCCTTTCAAATAATTAGCACCCTCTATCAACCAATGTCCAAAATACGACAAAAAACCAAGATAGGAATCTGTAAAATCATATCAAATCTTTCTTGTGAAGTCCCGAATTGGTTCGTACTAATTGAAGTAAATCCCGGGTGACGTATTTTACCGAGGGTATAAATATCACCCGACGAAAAAATGCGTTCATTTGTGAATGGTGGAAGCAATATGTAGGTGTAAAATACTGAGACCCATTGTTATTTTTGTGCCCTTATATGGAAATAAAATATTGTGGTACTGATTAAAGATCTATATTACTCAGTTACTTCTATCATACTTCATCATAATAAAACGTGTGTTGTAGATGTACTGTTTGAGGCTTTCACTCTGATGATGCAAGCTGCAAGGTCTTGCGAAACGTTAGTGAATATGGATGCACAAACAGCAAAACGGCCAAATCTGCCTAAGTATCCTCGTTCTCAAGATACTCAAACAACACGAGCCACCTAAGAGCATGGCCATCGCGCGGGTTTTTGCTCGACTTCACAAGGTGCAAGGCACATTAAGCCAGAAAATGCTGGGTGTTCATATACAAATACTACGCGGTCTAAGCCGAAATTCTATGCTAAGGAGAATAATTCGTGTGTTGTAGAGCCTGGTTATTAAAGGTAAGCTATTGATATACGTTTTTTTAATTTATATGATTTTCACGTAATAGCTGCTTTGATAGTCTATTAAGACTGTAATCTAGAAGTAAATTAAAACAAAACTTTTTTAAATTTATGCAGATGTCAAGCTCGGAACGACGACGAACTAAAAGACTCTCTGGAGCCGCTTACAGAAAAAGACAACTGTCTAAAGAAACTGAAAAAGAGAAATTGCGGGGCTCTATAGAACAATTTTTGAAAACTCCTGGAGCAGAGGAAGAAAGTGGAAGCACCGCTGGAGATCCTTTTGTTTCAAGGCCTGACAGTCAGCAAGTCGTCCCCATAGATCCACAGATTCCATCGACTTCGGCAGAGTCTTGTACTCCAGGAGAACCAGAGGACATTGAAAGTGGGAGTTTAGAAGATCCAGCTTCATGGCCTAAATCACTTGATAATTCAACAATTGAAGTATTAGTAAAAATGGGACCTACACAAGTAAAAAATTTTTCATTTCCTTTAACAGAACAAGGGCGCTTTTCGGTTCATTATTATACACGAACATTAGCAAATGGTGAAAAAATACCTCGTATGTGGCTAATTTATTCCATTAAGTTAAATTGCGCTTTTTGCTTTTGTTGCAAAATTTTTGAGACCAAAAATATTCAGTTAACAGATGCTGGTTTTTCAGATTGGAAACATCTTTCTAATAATTTATCCAGACACGAACGATCAACTGATCATATTCAAAACTATAAATTATGGACTGAATTAGAAAAAAGATTGAGTACTTACACAACAATCGATCACCAAGAACAACGTATTTTTAATTTGAAACAACAATATTGGTGTAATGTTTTAGAACGTATTGTTGCAATTATATTATTATTGGCAGGACAGTGTTTAGCATTTCGTGGGTCATCCAATAAATTATTCGAATCAAACAATGGAAACTTTTTGAAGACGGTTGAAACATTTGCAAAATTTGATGCAGTTCTTTCGGAACATCTAAAAAATATTCAAATCAGTAAAATTTCACATAAACGTATGCCTCATTATTTAGGAAATAGATTACAAAATGAATTGATCTCACTTACAGCAAATAAAATCAGAGAACAAATTAGGGAGTTATTGTCAAAAGCAAAATATTATTCAATTATTCTAGATTCAACCCCAGACTCAAGTCATACCGAACAAATTTCATTCGTTGTTCGATTTGTTATAATAGATGATAATAAACAAATTAAAATTTGTGAACATTTTCTCGGATTTTTTCCTATTATTGATGTGACTGGTGAGGGTCTATACGATTTTGTAATAAAACTTTTGAAAGATTTTAATATGGATATCTACAATATGCGTGGACAGGGTTATGATAATGGTGCAAATTTGCGCGGAAAACATGTAGGATTGCAACGCCGAATTTTAAATATCAATCCTCGAGCAATGTTTGTACCTTGTGCTGCTCATACCCTAAATCTAGTGGTTAATGATTCTGCCAATGTTACCTTGCAAACATCGGAGTTCTTTAATCTTATACAAGAATTATATACATATTTTTCTTCTTCGCCATATAGATGGAATGTACTTAAAACTAATGTACCAAATTTCACATTAAAAGCTGTTAGCTCAACTAGGTGGGAAAGTAGAATTAAAGCTATTACACCTCTGCGATATCAATTAGGGACAATTTATGATAGTCTAGAAGAACTTGTAAATGACAAATCACGCGACATTAACACCAAACACAAGCCCAAGCATTGGCCTTAAGAATTAATAGTTTTAAATTCGTTTGTTCTGTAATTATTTGGCATGATGTTCTGTCTAAAATTAATTCCTTCAGTAAGATGCTTCAAGGTGTGAATACAAATCTAAAAGATTGTTCAAATGCGTTAAAAAATTTAGTAGATTATTTGGAACAGAAAAGAAATGACCACAGTTTTGAAGCGTTTATAGAAGAGGCGAAAATACTTGCTACAGAAGAACTTGATATAGCAACGGAATTTCCCCCAACTAATATAATTCGTCCACGTCGAAAAAAAAGACAATTTGATTATGAAACCCCTGATGAGCCTATACTTGACCCAAAGTTGAATTGTAAGATTAATTTTTATTTTACTATTTTGGATACCGCCAAAGTATCTATACAGGAACGTTTTGAACAATTACAACGTTACAGTGACAATTTCAAAGTGATTTATGAATTTCCTATTATGGACGATAATTCAATGAAAAAACACTGTACAGATTTATCCTTAAAATTAGAAGACACTGTCAGAAAAGAGGCTGATGTAAACGCCGTAGAATTAAGTGATGAATTAAAAAATTTAAAATTACATTTCCAATCTGTTGAAACACCATCTAAAATTCTCAACTACATTGTTACAAATAATTTACTTGCGACTTTCCCAAATACAGCAATTGCCTTAAGACTTCTACTGACTTTACCTGTCTCAGTTGCGTCAGCAGAAAGGTCTTTTTCAAAATTAAAAATAATTAAAAACTTTTTACGCTCGGCCATGAAGCAAGAAAGATTGTCAGATCTTTCTATTATATCTATAGAGAGAGACTTGGCAGAAGCAATTGATGTCAAGAACCTTGTGACCACTTTTGCGTCTGTCAAAGCTAGAAAAGCTAAATTCTAAGATATTAAACTTTGTATTTGTTTTGTTTTTTTTTGTATTTGTACAATTTTATTTTATAGGAGTATTTCTTTTTATTTTATTTTATAAAATTGTTATTAATAATTTTTTTAACGTAAATATATTTTTTAATTGCTTGGAGGGGGGGGGGGGGGCGGCTATTTTATTTTTCACGCAGGCGGCCAAGAAGCTAGGAACGGCCCTGGTGACACGGCCTCGTCCACTAGTAAAGTTTAAATCAAGTTTTACGGTGAAATCGACACGAAGTAATTAGTGAAATGTCGATTTTAGATTAACCCAACCTTAACCAATCTTAAAGGCGAGAGTCGCGAGTGATCAGCAGACCGGGTACGTCACCGCAAATATCAGTCCGGATTGGTGCATCAATAAAGTTCGTTTGTTTGTTGTGGTGCACAAAGTAAACAAAACACGCAATTAGGCTAAAACGAAAGTGTGATTACAATAGCTACAAATTTGGTCGCTGTGAAAATACGGGCGAAAGTCGTAGCTAACGACGGCCGCAAGGCCATCACAAGCACAGAGCGGCACGCAACGTAATATTTCAGCGCGATACGGCAATTGAAATTCTACTGCGACGTCAAAATTATAGCGCCATAACTGTAAGTGAAACGTTTAATGCAGGTGCAAATGAATCAAACGCCAACAGGAAAAGCCAACAACAGAAACACACTAGCAGAATACCTGGACCCAAAACGGAAGAGAGTGGCGGAATCACCGGAGCAAAGCGAATCGCCGGAAGAATTCGAAAATTGGAAATTGCAGAAGCTGGCTTTCCAAAAATCCAAAAAAGTTAGTAGATCACTGACAACCGCAACCGCCACAAAGCAAGAAAAAGAAAACAGGACGAAGAATAAAGACGAAATAAGATCACAAAAAGAAAAGATGGAGGAATTCAAAAAAATGCTATGCGAATAGAAAGAAGAAATTAAAGAAGACCTCAGAAAAAACCAAGATGAATTGAAGAAAGAATTCCAATCAGCCATGGAGGAAATCAAAAACATTAAGATGGAAAATGAAATATTAAAAAATGAAAAGAAATTGAGTCAAGATAATATTGAAATCAAAAAAGAGCTAGGAACCATCAAGAAGAATCTGGAATGGATGGAAAAAGAAAGAAGAAAGAACAATGTTGTAGTGAGCGGACTGAAGATAGAGAGAAGCGAACCATCCACAATAAAAGAAGAAATGCAGCGCTTTATGAGGGGCAAACTAGAAATAGAAGTTAAAATAAAAGAAGTGCATAAAATGGGGGAAAGCGTATGGTTAATAGAAATGGAGAACGAAAGCGAAAAAAAGAAGGTTATGGAAAACAAGTCTGGGAACAGGATTCATTATAAAAAAAGAGCTCAAAACAGCAGTAATGGAATTCAAACCCTTATCCAATAGAATGTGTATGCTAAGAATGAGAGGGAAATGCCAAAAGATCACAATTATAAACATCCATGCGCCAACTGAGGTAGCAGATATAGACAAGAAAGAAGATTTTTACAACAGGCTCGACGAAGAATACCAAAAAATACCAAAATATGACCTCAAAATAGTACTAAGAGACACAAACGCGGAAATAGGGAGGGAACACCACTTCAGACCGACAATAGGCAAGCATAGTAAACACCAAAATACAAATGAAAATGGACAACTGTTAATTGACTTCGCCAAAGAAAAGAACATGATTATAAAAAGCACATACTACAAAAAAAAGACATACACAAGGGTACCTGGAGATCCCCCGACGGCATATACGTAAACCAAATTGACCATGTACTTATTGAAAGAGACGAGGAGAAATGCATAAAGGATATAAGAGCCTACAGAGGACCGGACGCAGACACGGACCACTTTCTTCTTGGCATTAAAATGAAGCAAGAACTACCATTAGAACGAAATACAAATAAAACGAAATCAACATACGTGGGAATAAGTAGCATGGAGAAAGGAGAAAGGAGCTATCAGGACAAACTAACTACTAAACTAAATACAGTGCAAGACTGCAGGGACATAGAGCAACTGCAGACAGAGCTGAGAAATGCAATAGAACAGAGTACAAGCAAAAACGCTGAAGCTAGGGGAAAGAAAAACAAAACATGGTTCGATGCGGAGTGCGAAGAAGAAATACACAAAAGGAACATCACAAGACTCAAAATGCTACAAACAAATTCAGACCAAACAAAGCAGGATTACCTAAAACAAAGGAGAAAATGTAAAAAAATCTTGAGAGAAAAAAAGAGGAAGCACAAAGAAGAACTAGTGAACACCCTAGAAAATAAATACAGAAGCAATGAAATAAGAAGCCTGTACCAACAACTGAAAACAGAAAAAAAGGATACCAAGCAAAGCCAATATTTTACAAAAACAAAAATGGTGAACTAGTGGGAGGAGAAGAAGATACACTACAACTCTGGAAGGTCTACTTCAACGAACTGTTGAATAAAAGCACAACTATTGACGAAGAGGTGGACGAAGAAAAATACAGAGAAGAACCTTCCGAAAATGACAATGAAGAACGACCTACACGAGAAGAGATCGAAAAAATAATAAAACAACTCAAAAATAATAAGTGCCCGGGAAACGATAAGCTACATGCGGAGCTATATAAATATGGAGGTCAACATTTAGTGAGAGGGCTTTGGTACCTAATTGGAGAGATATGGACCCAGGAAAAATTACCGCAACAGTGGAACGAAGCGATACTACTACCGATCTACAAGAAAGGAGACAAAACCGAATGTGGGAACTACAGAGGTATCGCATTGGTAAATGTGGCGTACAAAATCTTAGCCACCCATCTAAAAAATAAGCTAAAAATAAAAGTGGAGGGAGAGATAGGCGAATACCAGTGTGGTTTCAGAAAGGGTAGGTCGGTAATAGATCAAATATTCGCATTAAGGGAAATACAAGCCGAAAGCTACGAGTACAAAAAGGAAACGTATCTAGTCTTTATAGATTACAAACAAGCGTTTGATACGATTAATAGGAAAAACTATATAACGCATTGGAAGCGCTTGGTGTAAATGGAAAATGCACAATGCCTATAAATATAATCAGCGGTTTATAATTGATTAACTGTTGTTCCTCGAGAAAAAGAGTGCTCCTAAAGATGCACAAAATAATTAGAAGGTGTCTCGCAGTGTCACCTAGAGCCTGAAAATTATAAAAAACCGCATTAATAACACCTACGAATGCTATTTGACATGTTTGAATTGCTTTGAATATGGAACAAATAGAACGAACATTGTATTTGTTGTGTAGTCTTAAAGTTCGTTATTACGTTTGCGCTAAAAATGCAACTGGTGAGTGCACAATGCCTATAAATATAGTCAGCGGTCTATAATTGATTAACTGTTGTTCCACGACAAAAAGAGTGCTTCTAAAGATGCACAAAATAATTCGAATGTGTCTCGCAGTGTCACCTAGAGCCTATAAATTATATAAAACCGCACTAGTAACACCTACGAATGCTTTTTGACACGTTTGAATTCCTCTGAATATGGAACAAATAGAACGAACATTGTATTTGTTGTGTAGTTTAAAAGTTCGTTATTGCGTTTGCGCCAGATATGCAACTGGAGAGTGCACAATACCTAAAACGGTTTATAATTGACTAACTGTTGTTCGTGGACAAGTGGAGTGCCTCTAAAAATGCAGAAAATAATTCGAAGGTGTCTCGCAGTGTCACGTAGGGCCTAAAAAGTATATAAAACCGCATTAGCAACATCTACGAATACTATTTGACACGTTTGAATTGCTTTGAATATGTAACAAATAGATTAACTGTTGCTCCTCGACAAAAAGAGTGCTTCTAAAGATGCACAAAATAATTCGAATGTGTCTCGCAATGTCACCTAGAGCCTGAAAATTATAAAAAACCGCATTAGTAACAGCTATGAATGCTTTTTGACACGTTTGAATTGCTTTGAATATGGAACAAATAGAACGAACATTGTATTTGTTGTGTAGTCTAAAAGTTCGTTATTGAGTTTGCGCTCAATATGCAACTGCTGAGACTAATAAAACTAACCTTGAAACAAACAAAAAACATGGTAAGAGTAGGAAACAAATTATCAGGACAGTTTGCAGTTCACGAAGGATTAAGGCAAGGCGACCCCCTCTCCTCAATATTGTTTGACTGCGCGCTAGAGTATATAATCAGAAAAGCCAAAATAAACAGATCAGGTCTGGTATATCACAACAAACACCAGTGCTTGGCATTTGCCGATGATCTGGCAATACTAGCAACAAGTAAAACAGAGTTAAAAACCATAATACTGAGAATGGACGAAGTAGCACGAGAAATGGGACTGAATATCAATGAAGGCAAGACCAAATACATGACATGGACCGAAAAACAGTATGACAGCTCAAACAGACTAACAATAAGGACAACTGAAGGAAAAGTGTACAGTTTCAAAGAGGTAGATGCATTCACATACCTAGGTACGGAATTTTACAGAACACCAGACATAAGGAAGGAAATACAGAGAAGAATAATGGCTGGGAACCATGGTATCCAGGCATTCAGAGGGTGCAGATATAATAAAAATATATCAAGGGGCTTCAAATTGAAGATCTATAAAACTTTAATTAGACCAATAGTAACTTATGCAAGTGAGGTATGGACACTAGGAACGACAGAATGTAAGATGCTAGGAGTGTGGGAGAGGAAGATGCTCAGGAAGATATTTGGCGGCAAAAAAATACAGCAGAAATGGGAAAGGAGAACCAACAGGGAACTACAAGAACTCTACAAAGATCCAGACATAGTAGCAACAGTTAAAGGACAAAGGCTGAGATGGTTGGGCCATATATCAAGAATGGATGCCAGTAGGATTCCAAATCGGATATTACAAAGCAACATCGGAGGGAAGAAACGAAAAGGAAGGCCGAGAGCAAGATGGAAAAAAGAAGTCATGGAGTATATAGAAAAGTGTGAGGTTAACAAGTGGCAAGAAAAGTGTAGTGACAAAAAAGTGTGGGAAAAAACTATAAATCAAGCCATGGGCCTGCTAGGCCTACAGTGCTAATGTATATATATATATATATATATATATATATATATATTATATATCTACCTCGCATGAAACCGATACAATTTCATACAAATATATACAAGGTGAGCACCTTAAAAAAAATAAAATTTTGTTTATTTTTGGGTTAATTTTAAAATAAAAGGAAGTAATAACTTTCACATAGATCAGGCTTTACATTTGCCAAAAATAAGACTCAACCACAGGATAATGTCACAAAATTGTAAAACTGTTTCAACAATAACATCGTTCTGTTCAAGATAGGCGCGCGCCGAACTTATCTCAAAGAGCCTCGGTAGCGTAGTTGGAATTTCGCTGCGGTTACATCCGCTGCGCAGATGTGGTTACTATCGCTCTGTAGATGCGGCGGGTTCAAACCCCAGCGGGATACATATTTTTATTTGAAAATGTATTAAAATTAATTAGAAACATGAAGATACTTTTACTCCAAACTTAATTTAATTTTTAAAAATATTTATTGTCACAATGTCGACGACGGAAGTTCTGGGTAAAGCCTTTTACAGATTTTTCTTTTTCTTGTAATTCTTAAGAAGTCGGGGAAGTTAACTGCTCATCCTCTTCTTGCCTTGCTTTTCTTACAGCACCGGTGCCTAGTCATGAGTTTCACTCCAATTTCGTTTTAAAATTAAAACGGTGATTTTGGAGCAACCTATTTCAGTTGGTCATCATTGCAACGACCAACCTTCTTCTAGTTTCGCAAAGGCAAACCCCTCTTGAGCATGCGTTAGCATTTTGAATCAAAGCTGATTAATGACAGCAATGACAATTTTGTTGCGTGAAACCTTAGTTATATAGGAAAAATTAATCGTTACGATTTATGGGGCAGCAACAGTCCTTAAAAATCAACCTTTCGACACGATTTCACAAT